>JAEMOT010003214.1:0-72871 GCA_019297695.1 Apostasia ramifera | reverse complement strand
CACGCCCTCTCTCTCTCTCTCCCTCCCTCTCTCTCTCTCTCTCCCTCCCTCTCTCTCTCTCTCTCTCCTGCCCCCTAATTGATGATGAATGAGTGACAAAGAAGGAGGAAAAACATATCCCCATTTGTATGAGTGGAGTAAATATTGCAAATTCCTTGTTAAATATTGACTTTTCTTGTTAAGGGCCCAAAAACACCCTGAATGTATCCTAAGAACACCCTAACTATTTTTTTTACTTGCTTCACATCCTACACAATTTCATCATTAAAAAGCAACTTTATTCATATACTAAACAAACTCTTGTATTAAAGATCTATTTTATTTCACATTTTTTACATTTTTTTATAATAAATATCCTTTACATTTTGAATAAAAGATGAAGGGACATTTACCAACATACCACCCAAAACTTTGAATATTACTTACATGCTAATCTCTTCACAAAATTTGAACTATTAAGGGCCATGTATGTAAATACCCCCAAAATTAAATTAATTTGAATTATATATTTGAAAGAGGGTGGAACATTCAAAGCTTCTAGTGAGATGTATATAAATACTCAAAGAATAAAACTAATTTCACATTGTTGACGTAAAATATCGCCAACAAAATTGGTTGGTGTGGATATTTCCATCTCTCGGTCATGGTTTGATGGTGGTTGTTCAGTGGGGCTTCTTCGATGATGGTTGCACTTAATCTTTTATTTATTTTTGACCACCAAACATTCCAAGTGTACTGTCGGGATTCTTGCTTGAATGTTGATGCAATACACTTCTAAATACATATCTCTATATTACAATAATTTTATTTCATATCACACCATTAAAATAATTTTCTTTCTTTTTCCGGCCTAAAAAGCAAATTAAACCAATCCGAAAATATAATCCTACCAATAGTGGCTTAAGTATGTTTATTCTCAAATGGGCATGGCACTGTTGTAGGATGATGAATTTTGTAACATTTCTCTTTCAAATGGTTGATGGCTGTCTTGGTATTTTTCATTCCTCCGAGGAAGATTTTACCTTGGAATACTTTTTTCTGCCACCATATCCAAGTTTAGGCATTCTGTAGCTTATTTCTTTCCCTTTCCTTCCCCAGGAATACAGGTGAATTCATGATGTCCAGGTACCGGGAGGTTGCTGATATTGTTTTGAAATATTTAGAGCACCGGGATCGGCTTGTACGCCTCAGCATAACATCACTGCTCCCTCGTATTGCTCACTTCTTGCGTGACCGCTTTGTGACAAATTACTTAAAGGTACTATCATTTTTAGTTTCTGTTATCTTGTTCAACATGTGGACTAGTTGCTCTTTAAACTTTTGTCTCCAGTGGGGAATAGTTTGCATTTTCTTTAATTAATCTTCTGATTTTCAGATTTGCATGGATCATATTCTAGCCGTCTTACGAAATCCGGCCGAACGAGCTAGTGGTTTCATTGCTCTTGGAGAAATGGCCGGTGCCTTGGATGGCGAACTTCTTCCATATATGCCCACAATTATGTTGCATTTGCGTGATGCAGTAAGTTTTCTGCTAATCTTTCTGCAAGTTATGAAGCTCATCTTTTATGAATATATCAAATGATCAAGAACTGTATATTTTTTTTCCATTTTTCAGATTGCTCCTCGTAGGGGGAGACCATCGCCTGAGGCATTTGCCTGTGTTGGATGCTTTGCTAAAGCCATGGGTTCTACCGTGGAACCTCATATACGTGGTCTGTTGGATTCTATGTTTTCTTCTGGCCTTAGTACCCCGCTTATTGACACCCTTGGGCAAATAACTGTCAGGTCATTCTACAGCTAAATACTACGCTTTAATTCTGTTTACCTTAATTTGCTCCTGAGGCTCTTCATGTTTTCAGTATTCCTTCTTTACTGCCTACTGTTCAAGAAAGATTGCTCGACTGTATTTCCATGGTGTTGTCAAAGAGCCCTTATCCCCAGCCAAAGCCATGTGTTGCTGCTGCTCGAACAAATATGGTTAACAATTTTCAGCAGTTTTCTGATATCACCGGTTCTGTTCTTGTGCAGCTTGCTCTGAGAACATTAGCTCATTTCAATTTCAAGGTATGCTTATGCTTTTATGTTGTGCCTATCATTATCTGGCAAACACATGCGCATCTGTCCCATGACATAAAACTAACGTGTTTCAGGGTTATGAGCTTCTTGACTTTGCTAGAAATTCAGTTGTTGTTTACTTGGAGGATGAAGATGGTAATACACGAAGAGATGCTGCCATATGCTGTTGCAGAGTGGTTGCTAGTACCTTCTCTGTCTCCCCTTGTTCACAATTCAGTTCGAACAGATCGAGTCGTATTGGTGGAACAAAGCGTCGCCGTCTTGTGGAAGAGGTTTGATGGAATTTTTAATCTGCATGTTGTTTCATGCGTCCTTTGAATTTTATGTTCTTCATAATGTTGTTTTTGGTTGTCTTTCTCTGTGATTCTTGTTTTTTGACCATTATGCAGATAAAATATTCTGCCATATTATTAAAAAGCAGCACTTTATTATTTGGTATCTTTTGTTTGAGTAATTGCATTGGTGTTTCTGTTAATTTTCTTTATGTTACAAGTTAATGTTCCAGTTCGCATGATTCTAGTTGTTTTTCTATAAAAGCATAGCTTTAAAATAACGGGCATTTTATTGTATCATGAAAGCATCTCATAAGAGCCCATATCATACACTACTAATACATGTCTTGACAAAGGTTGTGTATTATACTTCGAGGGAAGAAATCTTAACCTTTGTTAGTTGTCTGGCTCATGATTTCAAGTTTTTTCTTTTCTTTTTTTTTAAATACTAAAACTGTTTCATTATCCATGTGCTCTCAAAGCTCGTTGCAGGGTAACACAACATATTATATTGTGGTTCACTCAATAATCGAATCCAAATTTAATTTGCTGAGTAGTTTTCCATTATTATTTAGAATTTTGTTGGGTTTGTGGATAGAGCTAATAGACTATAATCTCAACTATCTATTGTAAGTAAAGTATACAATAGTTGGAATCTTTATTTGACCATTTTGTTTCTTTGGTTGTAGAGGACATGGGCTTTACCACCATGGTTATGTTACGTGATTCTTATATCATGATCACAATTTTAAATTTTGCTTCGCACTCATTTACAATGGAAAAACTCCTGTTCATTGTCGAATCACTTTTGGAAGAAATCTTGATATGAATGCACCCTTTGTAAACCTAACAGGCTCCCACTGATGGGAGTCTCATAGATTAGGTTCGCCCTTTGGGGTGGGTGCTCAGATCCCGCTTGAAGTCTTGTATCCTAGCTCCACTCGACAGATTGAACCGCATGTTCGCTCCTTCGCCTGCATAGTCCCAATCTTTTGGTTAGCAAAGTGGAGAAATGGCTGAATCTTAACCACAATGTACATTAATTTCACTTCATTTCAGCCCCATTGCCACTTGTCTCCCATGCCAAGTGATCAATCCCTTGCTAAGCCACCTCTCCATTATACATTAAGCTTAAGCCCAAGTGTCATGCATGCCTCAAGCTATATGGTTTGAGGTTTGATCATCCCAAAATCATTTAGGTAAAGCCTATTAAGATTTAATCAAGCTCAATTAGGCTTATTAACCTCCAGACTTTTTTTAGAAAATCACATTCAGGTTCCTAAATCACCACCGTATTTTATTTAAGTCATTTAGTACCTATAAGAAATTTCTATTTGGACCTAGATGAAAATTTTTTTGGTCCTCTTCTTGACTTTATGAGCCTCACTTAGCTCTTCATAACCATCACTTTAGGCTCCAACTTGTAATAAATTTTGGGTCGTTACAATTAATCTATTAATTAAACTGACTAATCTTTGTACTTGCATTTTAACCACTCGTCCCACATCAAGTCCACTCCAATGTTTCTGTTGTTGTTGTTGTGTTGTTGTTATTTCATTTATCCTGAGATTGGCTATAGCTTAAACCAAATGCCCTTGGGCATGAACCAAAGTGTGCTTTCTGGTTTGTGGTTCATTCACGTCTAGTTCTGGTATGTGTAAGATCTGGTATGCGAAAGATGTCAAAAGGCTTGAATTGAATGTATTTTCTAAATAGAGTAAATTTGTCAGTGAAAAAACAATGTCCGGCTGATTCATGGTTAGGAAAGCCAACAATCAGCTAATCAATAGTTTGGAATGCCAAAAACCAGATGATTTATGTTTTGGAAAGCTCTAGTCAGCTGATTAGTGCTGGAATAACCAAGAACACCAGCTGACTAATGCTTTTAAAAGCCAACAATCACCCGATTACTTGTTGGGAAGATAATAGCTAATTATTTCTTGAGATAGTAAAAATCAGCTTAATTACTGGTTGGGCTACTGAATTAAAGGTTTTAGATTCTAGGAAAATTGCAGCCATGGTGGGTAACTTGTAGTTAACATTGGAATCTGCAGATGCCCACATTAAATATCTGAAATATTCTTCTGTGAATCAATTCTGATAGGAAAACGTTTTGCACTCCAAAATAGCGACCTGACTAAGTTGAACCCCTAAATACCCATATAGAGACATTGCGTAGCTGTCCCTGTATTGCGATCCCAAACCTCCTACATTACAGGTAAGTGTGGTTTAAACAGGATTTAACATGCTGTTTATCTTAATGAATTATGGTTCCCATTTGCTGGTTATGGTGATCAGTGTTATAGTTCTGTGATTTGTATCCCTCTGCCTGGGCTATACTTTATTTTGCTGACAAAGTTACTTTATAATGCATGATTTACTATTTGTGCTGATAGATTTACTTTATAATGCAAGATTTTTTATTTGAGCTTTATATAAGCTTCCGTGCATACTAAACCCTATATCTTAAAAATCTGATTTGGTGTTTATGAAATTATATCCTTTCTACATTATCAGCAACTTCACGTCATTTATCTCATAACCTGCATGTATTTTTAGAGTAGACTTTTATGACACATCATAGCATTCATTTAGGTTATCTCACACCTTTCATCATGTTTAGCTTTTACGTACTCCTTTAATTCTCTTATATCATTGTGTCAACTCTCAAAGCTTCCAACATTCTTAATTTTTGTAGATCATGGAGAAGCTTCTTATTGCAGCTGTCTCAGATGCTGATGTTAGCGTTCGTCGATCAGTGTTTTCATCACTACATGAAAACATCAGTTATGATGAATTTTTGGCACAGGCTGATAGTCTGGTTTCAATTTTTGTGGCGCTAAATGATGAGGTATTGGGGATATTTCATAGGAAGCCTAATGTTACAACATTATGTAGAAAATTTTGAAATGTACATAGTCAATAAATTTTTCAGGAATATTTATTAGAAAATATGTTTTCGAAGAATATGGTAACCATTTTGATAACTAAATGGTAATAGTTAGTCTATATGTACATTCTAATGCAGGAAGAAATTTTAGATATGTATATTTAAATTTTAACAAATTTAAATAATGTTTTGTTGTAATTGAGCAATGTAAATTTTCGAATTATATTTATATGATTAATTAAAAATAAATTATGTGTATGAATTTAACTAATTTAAAATTTAAATTAAGATTGGATCATTTGATAAATAAGGATTTATCAATTAAATTAGAGCTTTTTGAAATAAAATTCAAAAAATCAGAGCCTATGTTTAACATTAACACGAGTTCCTGGAAAATAACTCAACACTAATTAGATCTCTAAATTAGATATCTCAATTTAAAGCCAAATTGATCATTCTAGTCTAGTAAATTAGCTATCTTTGAAATGGAGCATTCAGTAATTGGGTTTGAGAAGAAGTTATACCTAAATTAATCTATCATTCTCTGAAGGTTCAATGGGCAAGTTTAAGTAGATTCGTGTCAGCTAGACTCAAATCAGATTTGGTTGGGTCTAGGTCTACTTGCGAAGCGATACCATGTGAGATGCAACATAGAAGTTGTGTTGCACTGGGCACTGGCATGGCTCATGGTCACATGGGATGCGACAGTGACTAGGGGCGTTTGTGGGTGTTTGATGCGATTAGACAGAATGTGGATGAGATAGCGATCGAAGGGAAATTGTAGGCTGGTGTAGCGACAGTCTTGTGTGAGGATGGTGCAAAGGACAACTAGCTCAAGGTGTGGCATGAGTGTGCTAGACGGCGTAACATAGGGCACATTCGAGAAGTCTTGTCATGGTGCTTGTAGATGTGGCACTATTGTGCTAGAGCATTGGTGGAAATAGGTCTCTGCACTGGACGACGTGAGGTGTTCGGTGATAGGGATGGGCGTAGAGTTGTGCTTTCTTAAGTGTGGTGTTGACGGCGTTGAGTTCCACTTGTAATAGTGGAGGAGGCTGGGCAGCGTGAGGTGATTGGCAATTAGTGTGCGTTGTGGTTGCCTGTGCGTTGTGGTTGCCTGTGCGTTGTGGTTTGGCAGCGTTGTGTTCCACTTGTGATAGTGGAGGAGGCTGGTTGAGTAGCAAAGGGCACCGATCAGGGATGATGGTTAGTTTAGTGGAAAAGAAAGAAGTTTTTTTTATTTTTTTTAAAGAATAATTAGGCTATTAAAGGATGATATCCTAAGAGCTGTGGCAACCTTTTGCCCTTTTTTAAAACAAAATAATAATAAAAACCCATGTATCATTAATGATGATGGTTGTTTGTTGTCTGCAAGTGCTCACATGTATGTCTTTTCTTTCATTTGTCACGGTACAACATGACAACCCCAGAGGTTTGTGGCGGATATCAAATAGGTTTATGATTTTAAAAATCCTTCAGTTAGGTCTTCAAAGTTGCCATTAAATTCAATCGGGTCTTTTTAACTTAATTTATATATATATTATTTCTTAAATAAAATTTATATTTAAATTAAATATATAATTATAAAATATAAAAATACTATTCTTCTCTCCTACCTCAGGCAGTGCCGCGGCAGTGGTGCCTGCGCATGGTCCGGTGCAGCCCACTGGTCTGCAGGTGCGTTGTGCCTGTGCCAACCTTGGGCACGCTCACATCCGCTGTACGTTGCCTGCGCACATGCATGGCCTCCGCAGCGCAGCCTGCATGTGTGCATGGCCTCGAAGGTGGCCGCATCGCCGAAGCCGTTCACTCACACCGTGGTGCTATTTGCTCACCCTGCGCGGCTGTCGGCACGTGTGGCGATCATGATTGTGTCCAAGGCTAGTGCGGGCCAGAGCGCTATGCGCTGCAGCTGGTGGGTTGCGCCGGTCTGTGCACTGCCAAAAGTGGGGAGAGGCGAAGGGTATTTTTATGTTTTATAATTATATATTTAATTTAAATATAAATTTTATTTAAAAAATTAAAAATATATATAAATTAAGTTAAAAGAACCCGATTGAAATTTAATATC
The DNA here is from genome assembly GCA_019297695.1 of Apostasia ramifera. Lineage (NCBI taxonomy): Eukaryota > Viridiplantae > Streptophyta > Magnoliopsida > Asparagales > Orchidaceae > Apostasia > Apostasia ramifera. The sequence goes on along the minus strand of JAEMOT010003214.1, from coordinate 65,562 downwards.
AACTTTATGGAGCTCCTTGAAGGATTTTTAAAATCATGAATCTACTTGATATTTGCCCTATAATTCAAGGTCTTGGATTATATTTATTTTTTTGTTTTTTGCATTAGTCTTACAACCTTTTGTTCCCAGTTACAAGCTCAGTGTCAGCTTGACTTTCACGCTTGATACCTTGATGATGGCACCATTAGAGATAATAGTGTTGATATTGTAAAGGTGATATCTTTGCAATATATAATATTTATCAAGATGTGCCCCCTTGGGTTTGCACTTGAACATGAAAAATCCTAAGGTTTATTGGTTGGTTGTTGACTCTCGATGATTAGGTCTCAGCTTGTTGAAGCTCAGGCATTACTCATGGTGTTAAGCTTCTTGGCATTGATGTCAATCATGATGTTGCATTCACCAATGCTTTTGTTCATTGTTGTGTCACCATGGTAGCAGCTTATGTAGTCGATTTTCTTTTTTTGCAAGTTGGCAGATTTAGTTTTTGTTGCTTTTGGCATTTTAGACTGAAAGATAAATTTTATTGAACAGTAATAAGATCAGCGACATTATATGATGTTGAATGCTAGCTTACAAAGAAAAAACACACAAATAAAATAAGTATTGCTGAGGTAAAAATGCTAATAAGGATGAGGATAGGATAAGAAATAAATATATTTAGGAGAAGGTTAGGGTAACATCAATTGAGTATAAGTTTAGAGAGTTACCTTAGATGATTTGGATATTATCTATATCTATACTATATTAAAAGAGGAAATGTTTGAAGGTAAAAATTTGTCTTTTTTTGCAAATAAATTCCGGCCATTCATTTTGCCATTTAAAAATCTCAGTCATCCACTTCTCTCTTCATATGTGAACCACATGTCAAATCATTTGTCTTTCGTGAGAATTATGATGTTTTTATTTTAGGTACTATATTTTTGTAAAGGAATTATAATTTGGTCCCAAATTTTTTGAAACATAGTCTTATGTCCTAATTTTTAATTTAAACAATTTATAATTTGATCTCCTAATTTATGTTTGTTTCGATCATAGGCTCAATGAAATTATAATTGTCCCTCATTTTTTCTTAATCTTAATTTTGGATCCTAATTCTTAATAAAAAGATATAATTTGATCCATAATTTTTATTAGAATTTATCTTTAAGACCCCGTTTGTTTGAAAATTTAAAATTAATCTGGCATATCACATCACACATAAAATTTAATATTAAAAATTAACTTTATTTTACATTCTACACATGACTAAAATAATAACTAACTCATATCATATCCTTCACATATCCCAACATAATAACTAAGTTTATATCACATCCCTCACATATTCCAACATAATGACTAACTTTATTTCACATCATTCACAATTTTCAATAAAAAAATATCTCTATTTAAGTTTAATTTTGACTTTGTTAAATTAAACCTTTCAAACAAACAGGCCCTAAATCCTACAAAATTATAATTTAATATTTTAATTTCTCTAAATTTTAATATTAGGCTCTAATTTTTTACAGTAAAAACTACAATTTAGTCCCTTGATTTTCTAGTCTTAATCTTAAATTCTAATTCCGTATGATTGAATTTAAAATTTGGTTACTAATCTTTTTTAGGCATAGTCTTAAATTTCAAAAAATTATCATTTGGTGTTCTTTTCTTAATATTAGTCTTAAATCTTAAAAATAATAATTTAATCTCCTAATTTGTAAGATATTAAAATTTCTATCTTTTTAAATAAAAGGGTTTTTACCTATATGACATAAAAAATTTCAATATTTATTTATTAGATACCCTAATATTAAATATTATATTACACACTCATTTATTTTAATTTTACAACCAACACATTCTAGTTAAAAATTCCTATATTTTATTTGAGTAAACCATACCTAAGTTATGTTTTAACTTAAATAAGGTTCATCGGAATAAAATTTAACCCTCGGTGCATCTTAAATCAAATCTTACATGTTGAAAACTATTTAAATCTGTTAACTATGTAGAATATTTCATTAGATGCCCATTTTAATAATGGGGAATTGGATTAATGATTAGATTTAATTTAAGATATACCGAGGATTAAATTTTATTCCGATGAACCTTGTTTATGTTAAAATATAATTCAGATATGGTTTACTCAAACAAAATATAAGAATTTTTAACTAGAGTATGTTGGTTGTAAAATTAAAATAAATAAAAGTGTGTTATGTAATATTTAATTTTACGGTGTTTAATAAGTAAATATTGAAGTTTTTTGTGTCATACGGGTAAAAATCTCTTAAATAAATTATAATTTGAATTTGTGAATTCCTTTAGTCTTGTCTTGATTTTAAATCCTAAAACTTATAATTTCGTCTACTAATTTCTATTAGACTTCATCTTAAGTTCTATTAAATTATAATCTGGCCTTCCAAATTCTTTTTAACAATTAATCTTATCTTAATTTCCTGCAAAAGAAATAACAAGTTCCTTAACTTTTTTTAGTCTTAATCTTGGGTCCTAATTCTTACGCTTAAATTTATAATTTGGTCCCTAATTTCTCTTGATTATCATAGTTGTAGGTGTTATGTAATTATCATTTGATTTTCTAACTTCTCTTGATCTTGTCTTAGTTCGTAAAAAATTATAATTTAATTCTTTGATTTTTTAAATATTAAACCTTAAACACTTTTAAATAAAGTATAATTTGGACCCGTTTCCATTACTTATTTTTCAATCCTAAAAATTTATAATTTGGTCACTTAATTTTTACTAGGCTTCATCATAAGTCCTATAAAATTATAATTTACTCTTTCAATTCTTTAAGTTTTATTATTATTTTCTAAGTCTTTACAAAAACATTATAATTTAGGCCCTGTTTGGTGTGGGGACCAAAATCAGGACCTTGTTTAAAAAACAACAATAATGATAATAAATAAATTTTTCTAATCATTCTACACAAATTCTAATATAAAAAAATATTATTTTATTTCACATACTCAATAATTTTCAATAAAAATATTAACTTTATTTCACATCCTAGACTAGTATCATTTTGATATTTTTATTAAAATTTATTGAGTATGTGAAATAAAATAATATTTTTTTATATTATAATTTGTGTAAAATGATTAGAAAATTTTATTTATTATTATTATTGTTGTTTTTTATACTAATACCATTTAGAAACTTTTATCCTTTTAAAGAAAGTATAATTTGGACCCGTTATTTCCTTTAATTCTAGTTTTAAATGCAAAAAAATTATAATTTAGTCTATTGATTTTTTTTTAGACTTTATCTTAAACTTTACAAAATTATAGAAAATTATAATTTAGTTTTTGATTTTTTTTTTTAGTTTCTAAAATTTATAATTTAATTTTTCAATTTTTCTTAATATTAATCTTAGGTTTTTTTTTTGTAAATTATAGCACACTAAAAAGTTAATTCATATAAAAAAAGGAAGATGAATACCATAAAAGACATGATAAAAAACTATAAAATACAATTTATATAGTTTGAACTAAATAAAAAGTTGTTATTCGGTACAGTGCAATGAAAAAAAAAATTCATATAGTTTATCCCAGTTAGTGGTGGTTGTTATTTCGGGAATGTGTAGCATACCAATGCTTGTATATATTCTTTGGCCACATTTGGTTAGGGCTTTAAAATCACAAAAAATCTTAAAAATATTTTCATTAATGTTTTTATATTTAGTTGATTTCATACATAAATTTAAATATGAAAAATTAACTTTATTTTATGTAAATCTTAAACAAATCTCATGTTTAAAAAATAATTTTGTTTTACATTTTACATATAGTTTAATAAAATAAATTAATTTTATTTACATCTAACATAATTCTCAATAATAAAATATTTTTATTTCATATTATAATATTAAAATAATTTTTTCTCTTTCTATTTCAAAAATAAATCAAGCATCTCTAAAGTATACTCCAACTAAATGTTGCCTTTGCGCTATGAAACAAGCTTGCATTACTGCTGTAATTGCCTTTGATTAGGATCTCTGTCATTGTCTTGAGGTAATTGTCATTGCTAATGCCTCGATGTTGTACACTTGCAGTAGTGTCTATTCATTTGGCAGTGTATTTATTGTCAGTTTTGGACATGATTTATGAATTTTATACCTTTTGTTCTCAAACTGCCTTGTTTCAATCACATATCCATGTCTTGTGTGCGTGCAATGAGATAGCCCTTCTATGACTTGGAGAGCGATGAGTTCTCATTCCAGTGCTTTGTTGAGATGCTCGCAGCTATATTTTCATTAGTTACCCCCATTAAGCCACAACTTTCTCTGACTATGCACATCTATGATTAGGCTTTGTTTTGGTTATGTGTTAACCTAACCCTCTTCTTATGTTCTAGATTGGTGCTTTGGTGTTTGATTATTGATTACACTCAATATTTCTTATTAGTTGCACTATTATCAAGCTATGATTAGTTGTGCCCATAGGTCAAGTATCTTTCAATTCTTTGGTTTTGCTTGTTTATACCTATGTTTTTTGTAGATCAGCATTGTCCTATGTGTAACATTGAGCTTTCTAGATATTTGGGGTGCCCATGCGCATTGTGCATTTGTCTTGACTATGCCTTTCCCACATGTTGTGTTATGTAATGTATTAGTGGATGTCCATGTTTGTTGTGGGTTGTGATGCCAGCATAAGATCCTATTAACTTTCTTGTGTATGAGTTACAGTCTGACTTACTGATGTTTTAATTAATGACTAGTTTAAGGATACTGATCATTATCATATGTCTCACCATTGACATTTGTTACTATTATTCTGAACAGTTTCCCCTTGGGGGTCTTTTTATGATGCCACTTGGTGGGCGGAGAAATACTTGGCTGCTTATCTAGCTCTCATAATGTTGATTCCCACCCATTTGCTTTCGACACATTTTGTAATTTAACTGTTCATTTTTAAATCGCGTCCAATACCTTTGGAGTGAAAGGTAGCTTGTGGTGTCCCTAGCAGCATGTTCGCTTGTCTTCTTTCATATCGGTATAGCTATTCAAAAAGGCATTGCTGCTAAGTTGTTAGATTGTATGCAATGGAGGATTGTATTCCTTTTAGTTTGTGTCTATAACTTGTTTTTGTTTTATATCCTATCAAATTTAAAACAAACATAATTTATAGATCTAATTATGTTAATTGTCATATAATTATAATTAAAAAATTTCTTGTACTTGATTACGATGATTCATCAATTATTTCTTTTTTTTTATTTCAAATAAAGTATGAATATTAATGAAAATTAAAAAATTAACATATGTAATGATGTAATATGAAATGTAAAAAATGCAGATCTAGACTCTTTAACACATGATAACATGTAAAAACTAAATACATTCTTGACAAATGACTTTCTATTTTCTACTAAAATCCAAGCAAATAAAAATATTTCTTGGTCAAAATCAAATAATTAGATTAATTAGTCATTGAAACTCGTACCATAGTTTGCTAACTTAGAATCTAACTTGACCATGTGTAATCTCAATCTTTTATCTCAAAATTTAACTCGTTCAATGGGTGTAGAAGCTTGAACATAGATCAGCATCGGCCTAGCGCTTGACAAATGACACAAGTGGGTGAGGTGAGTGATGCAGGTCGCGCATGTAGTTCGATTGATGGAGAGGCGTTCACTGGTGTTCCGGGGTGTAGATCGGCTTGCGAGTGATGTGCTTATAACATTAGAGCGACTGAGTTAGGCTAGTCCAACTATGTGTGTACTTGGCTCCTCTAGGTCAATTGGGTTGTGACAATTTTGCAGCTGGCTACGAGATTTTGGATAGAGCCATTAGTCGATTCTGGTGGGGCGGAGGTTAGTGAATAGAGTTGCCCGCACGTGCAATGGCGGTGGTTGTATGGGTGGGTTGTTTGCGGTGGTACAAGTCGGGCAGCCTATTCAGTAATGACGATGAGCGACATATTGATTAGTGGATAATCCGCACACTGGTTGAGGCGATGCGAGTATGATAAGGGCAATGGGATGTGTAGTAGAATGGTGGATGGGATGTTAGAAAAGAGGAAGAAAGGAATCAATTTTAGTCGAGACATGGTTTGGGGATTCTCACTCAAGACTCATACCTTTATCTATCTTAAATATCAATTCTTTTCAGAATCATAAACAACCAAGGGAAGTGGCAAATTACTATTTCATTCAGCATTAGTCTTGTACAATAATCTTTCATCACAAAAAAATTCTTGTACAATAATCAAGAGGCATTTATATAGACCTCTTTTACATGATGCTAAAGCAAAGCAATAAAAGAAAATACATTCCATAATCTCTTCACTCACACCTGGAAAGAAAACAAATGACATAATATTAGAAAAAAGTAAAGCCATCTCAAAATTATAATATCCTATCTATAAAATCAACCAAATATAGGATACTCAATCATCCATGTCTCTAATCTATAGTATCCAACTTTTCATTTATTTCTCCAATCATCAGTTGATTTAGATCGAAGCAAAGCCCACCGTCAATGATAAAACATTATTACGAATGAATCAACAATTAGCAGTTATGGTATTACTCTCAAATTCCATTCGCAATGTATTTTTTTAATTTCTTTCCTGTCAAGTTCATACTCTTCTTTTTTTTTTTTTGAAAGTTCATGTTCATACTTTTCAACAAAGGTGGGATTTGCTATATAAATTGGTATAGGTAAAGAATTGGTGTTTTTCTCACGAGAAGTATGAAATTTTTGGTGAAGCACTCATTTTCATCTTCCATTGAATTGAACTAGCTTTGATTTGAGTGTTTCACTAGGTTTCACTAGGTTTCACATCAGAGTTATGGAAGTAGGCATGGAACTAGGGTCATGATGCTAAGCAGCTAATGGTGCAATCCTGTGTAAAATTGTGTAGTATCTATTTCTTTATTTAAGTTTAAGCTATTTGAAAGTTTCAATCAACCCTAAAATATTCCATTGACGATGAATCCATGCTTTAATATATTATTTTACTTGATTGAGAAGCATTAATTTTGAAAATCAAACAATGTCCACCTCGAGTAAGTTACACTTATCAAAATAACTCTTAAATCTACTTTCCCATGCTTTTCACAAGAAAGAATTTGAATTACAAAAAATATTGAAGACATTAAGTACATCTTTATCTAAGAATGGTGGTTTCCTAGTTCGGTCTATATAGTCCAAACTTGTTATAATGTTGGTTGTTATAGTGTTTAATTTGGTGTCCATTCTACAGGTAACCTCTGACAACTCAGCATAAAATGCTCAGATCAAATTAAGAATGTAAATATAATACAAACTATGGAAAGTGACAATATGAATTAGAAGTAGTTCAAGAGAATACCTTGACCTACAGTGCGCTCTTATACCAAGTTGATGAGAGACGAAAATTAGGTGATATGTAAATTTAAATTTCAACAAAATGTTAAGTTATGCTTTATTATTATTTTTTTGATAGCATGCTTTATTATAATTCAGTAGAGATATTTTTGGAATTATATTTTTATGATAAATTAAAAATGATTGGATGTTGGTCTTCTCCTAGCTCGGTGGGAAAAGAGCTTGCTTGGGTAATAAGGGGTTTCAAATTTAAACCACACTATCCTCATAATTTTCAAGTGGTGTGGGGCAAAATTGAAAATTGTGCTATCGAGGGGTAAAAAAAAAAAGATTTTGTAAAATAAATTATATTAAAATTTAAATTTAAATTAGAATTTTTTATAAATAAAAAATTATTAATTAGATTAAGATTTTATCAATGAAAATTTATAAAATTAGATATAAGATTTCAAGATTAAAATGAGTTCCTTGAAAATAAATGAAAATAGATCAAACAGTAATTAAAATTCTCAAATCTCAAAAAAAGAAAATCTCAAATATCAACTAAATTTAGTTTTTTTGAATCTAAAACCAAACCTATTATTCCAGTTGAATAAATAATTATATATAAATTTGATTAATCAGTAATTAATCATGTTTGGGAAGAAATTTTACCTTGATCAAAGTAATTTGAGTCAACTAGACTTAAATCAACCTATTGGGCTTGAAAGGCTTGCTCAGACAAGCCAAAGACAATATTAAATAGGGTTTGGTGCAAGTCAACTTATAGAGCGATACTAGCCAAGGCACAAAGTGGTGATGCACAGGGCACTTGTAGAACATGAAGCTATAGGGGATTTGACTGTGATCGAGGGCATTTGTGGGCAAGTGGTATGGCCTAGCGGATGACGCAGAGGATGGGAATGATCAATGGGAAAACATATAGGCGTTGGTGTCAGTCTCATGTGATGATGGTGTGGAGGACATGCGTCTGAATGTGTGGCATGATTGATGGGTGTGTTGGCTGGTGCAACATATAGCACAACTGAGCGATCACATCACGGGGCTTGCAAATGTGGCATTGTTATGCTGGAGCGCCAATACATGTGCATTGTTGTGTTGTCGTAGGCTAGCGATTAGTTGTGCATGGTGGGTTGGTCTCTGCTAGGAACAATAAGTGAAGGAGGCTGACTGAATGGTCAGTGGAATAGTGATCATGAATGATGGCGTGTTTAGTGGGAAGGAAAGAAAAGTTTTTTTCAATGATAATTAGGGTATTGAAAGATCCTTACCTATGGTGAGCCTTGCCCAAAGTCAAAAAAAAAAAGGTGAGCCTTACCCTTCTCTTCACTTGGAAACATAAATTTTATTATCACCATTGTGATTTGTCTTACAATTTATTGCCACATTCGTGAACCGTCTTATAAAAGCGAGTGGCCTTGTTATATAGAGATCCCCTTACATTAAGAACAAGAAACATGAGTAAGTGAAGGAAAATACATAATAAATATTTCAAAATAAATAGCGAAATAAGTGATATCCAAAATATGTCAAAATATGATGACTTTTTCGTTCAACATAAAAATGTTTTAATTCATAATCGAATCTTCAATCAAATCGGTCCAAATATAGAAAATCATCAAAATGCCAAATCAGCTCAAATGAATGATGATGATCCTTAAATCAAATGAAAGTTGAGCCATCTCATCTTGATTGTTGGATGCAACGCCTGCCTAATATAAACATACTACCGAGGGTGTCCCTGTGATGATGTATGCTGCCAAAAAAGTTTCTTTTGAAATTATAAGTAATTAATTGTTTATTTTTGAAGTGGGCATAAAAATTGTGAAGTTAGAATTAGTACGCATTACATAAAATGGGAATAATTTCAACCTTTTAGTTATTGCAACATTTTTTTGCTGAGGAGTTGCATGGTCAACTCTAAAAACCTTTTGGTGTAACATTCATCCATAAAATGCAATTTTTGTTTTTGTAACCAAACTTATGTATTATCTAACTTTGTTATTGAATCCCTTAAGAAAACCTGCATATCTGCCTAGTTAATTAGAAGTCTTAAATAATTTAGCCTTCACATTCTTAGACAAGTTTTAGAGAATCAGCGTAAATTATGTTGATTAGCTTGATTAATTTTATAAATATAGGTTCACAAATACAATAGGGAGATTGCATTGTTGAGTAGATTTTGCCTTAGTTTGAAGGAATATCTTTAGAAGTTCTTCTTTGCCCCATGTCACTGAAAATGTTAGGATTAAGCAAGTCGAAGAGAAGGTCTATAGGCTCTCCAACCGTCTTTTTTAGCCCCTATATGTTTCTTACACCTACAAGAGAATCCTTCTTTCTTTAGCAACTCTTATTTGTACATTTGTAATCATATAGAAAAAAAAAGTATGACTTCATTATTATTATTATTATTTTGACTTCTTTTTTTTGCATGATTTGATTTATTTATTTTTTATTCCTGCTTTTCTATTATTTAGTTGTAATGGTTGGGTGGTGGTTTCGGCGATGGCGGTATTGTGATGTTATGGCAACAATGTTGAGCTTTTGGCAGCTTCAATATGTAAATTATTGTCATTTTTTAGGATTTAGTTTCAGTCGTCAAAGCTCAATCTGCTGAAGATGAATTTCTTTTTTCTTCTCTGTGAAGCAAATCTCTATAATTGTTGGTAATTATTGTAAGTCAATTTAGGCATGTCAGTTTTGAATGGTGATAGGAAGGATCAGCAATACTGTAGGTTTCCGTGTTAGGTCAAGTATGCTCGGTAACATATGGTTATGTTATCATGAAACTCAATTTTTATGTGTTAGTTTTCATCATTGGGATTTCATGGGGATTATCATTGATAAAACTTGTGTTAACAACTTGATTTCCTTNATATATATATATATATATGTATAATATCTCATTCATTTTATAATTTGCTTCATTCTTAAAGTCATACTCATTAATTTTCTTTGTTTCAAGGATTTTGATGTTCGAGAGCTTGCTATATCCCTGGCAGGCAGGTTGTCTGAAAAGAATCCTGCTTATGTTCTTCCAGCACTTCGTCGTCATCTTATACAACTCTTAACCTACCTAGGACAAAGGTTCAAAGATGAGTTGTTGTTATTTCAATTATTTGTTTTGTTTGGAGTCAGTATTGCCTTCTCTTTATGATTTGAGGTTTTAATTTTTTTAATATTATCCCCTTTTACTCTTTCTTTCTTTTCTTTCTATTCTTGGTTTAGTACGGACACCAAATGCCGAGAAGAAAGTGCCAAGCTCTTGGGGTACTTAATTCGCAATTGTGAGCGGCTTGTGGTTCCATATGTTGCTCCTATTCATAAGGTTGGTCCACATTTTACCATTTAAATTATGCAATTTTATTTTCTAAATAAATTTACTTAAATCTGTTTGCATCGAAGTCCTAGAACAAGTTGACTGTTCAAAGCCTTAATGGTTGTGATATGTCTGATAATTCAGGCACTTGTGGCCCGGCTATGTGATGGCACTGGAATCAATGCAAATAACGCTATAGTCACTGGTGTCCTTGCTACTGTTGGAGAGCTTGCTAAAGTGGTAGGCTAAACCTTGCCCCTCAAGGTTTTCATTTAATAATCCTTCCATTCGTCAGATTAGCTTATAATTGTCGTCCTTTTACCTTCTTTTACCATAAGTTGCCTGGCTGATTGTACACTTGCCTTCCAAATCTGATTCTACTTATGGTGATTCTATTGATAAATTATTTGTCAAGACAGTTTAGATGTAATGCTGACCACTAAGAGCGTCACACTTACATTGGAATGCCATATTTTTTAACACACAATCATTTTATGCTCTTGGATATACTTGAATTCTGATTTCAATTTTCTGTGCCACATCTTTTTGAATGAGTATATGCTAATATTATTTCCAATTGGTACAAATACTCCTGATCCAGGATTAATTTCATTACAAAGTGTTGTGCAGCCATTCTCATTCATATAATTCATATATTGAGTCCAAAAAGTAGTTGATGGAAATACATGTAGGAATAGTGAAAATCTAATGAGCTGTGCCTATCATTTAGTTTACTGCGTTATGCTTTGTCTTTGAACTTTCCGAGTGAAAGAGGTAGATAAAAATAAAAAATAAAGGTTAGTCAACTGAAAATCCCATAGTGATGTACTAACAACTAATACATAGATGTGATATTCTCTAGTATGCTGATTCTATCATTCAAACAAATGATATAAATAGGGACATCACTTGTAGAATTAAAGCTGGGCGGCTCAATTGGAGAAATGTTTTCAGATTATTGAGTAATAAAAGATCACATTATGGCTCAAAAGGGACAAAATAAATGTTAGACCAGCTTTGTAAGGGATTCGATCATTGGGCAATAAAGAAAACACTAAAAATAAAACATAATGTTGTAGAAACTAAATATTGAAACAGATGTATTGGAAGATCAGCATGATTAGAGTAAAAAGTAATTGTACAAGGGAAGTGCCCGAGTAACAATTTTTGAAATGGAGATTGAAGAGAATGGTTGGTCATGTGGCCATAGGTAATGAAGGGTGAAAATGCTTCATTTTGGTATATATATGACATTTTGGTAAAAGGAATATAATGAAAATGGCCATCTCAAAGTTATTCTGGGTAAAAGGGATATGATGAAAAAGGCCCATTTCAAATTTATTTTGGAAAGAGGTTATACAAAAAGATTAGACTTAGAATTGAAATGAGTGAATTTGAGAAATGATACACAAACAATTTTATTCCTAAGGCCAATTGTCTATATGTACTGGCATAGAAAAGGACAAGAAAAAATAAGTTCATAAGAGTAGATTTGAAATGCTTAAGTGCCGTGAGACTAGTGTTTTGAAGATGCATGCGCAGAGATTCACAAATTCAGTTAACAAATTAATTTAAGTTTTAGAATTAATTTTGGTGAAAAATGAGAAATTATTTAAACTCGCAAAATTAATCCGTTAAACTTCCAAAAATTGAACACATGTAATTGAAAAATTACCTACTCAAATTAGTTTGGTTTTCAAATAAATCAGATAGTGAGATCAAACTCGATAGTGATTATTTTGTGAGATCTTACTATGGGGTGATTTTAGACATTATAAGATCTCACTATGAGGTGACATTAGACATTAAAATAGGTCAAATAATTATGAATATAGATGACTTTTGTAAGATCTCATTCCTTTTGTTAAGGCAATGAGCAAATTTAGATCTGTGATTTCTTTACCGTCAGTTACTTAGAACAACTTCTCCATATAAACAATTGGGAATATGGTTGGCAAACATGCCAATTTTTGCATTTAGCTCTGCTTTGTTGTTGGTGTGTAAGCGCATGAATGTTGATGATGAATTCCCTTTTCTGAAACTTGAAGAATTCCCTTTCAGAAAAGGATTGGATGAAGTCACTGGTGATGAATCCCTTCCATGATCTGTACGTAGGATATGTTCGTGTGTTTGAAATATGTTGGTTATAAGAGCATGATAATTTTGATGAAAATGACACTGATTTTTCTTTCATCAACTACACCCAAGAATCCTGTGCATGATCATAAACTAATGGAGCTACGAATAACAGAGCACTTGACATCATCCACATTTTCGTTCTAGGTCAAATAAGTTACCTAGAGATTACTTTTTCGAGCAACAAAGGCACTTGTTGTGGTAGGTGCTTCAGGGCTGTCAGGTGCTTCATTTGACTGAAGATTTTCCTTGAAAGTTCCATTTGTTTCATAGAAAACAGAACTTTTCCTTTCTCAGATTCTATCGTGATAGTGGTGGCATTGATAGATTTTTGGGCCTCCAATCTGCGGGATTGCCATGTATGTTTTGAAAAGTCTCATGGTTTTGTTATGACTTGTTACAATGGTCCACCATATCTTACATGGTGACCTTCCTATGATTCAATGGAACATTTTGTGACAAGCAGAACTTTGAGAATTTTCCAAAGTGGTAATATAGGTGTGCTTCATCATTATGATTTTTCTACTTTCCATACTCCTAACCTAAGCAGATACTTCTCTGGTGGTATGTAGTAATTTGGAGTCAAGTATGCTCCCTCTCACTTCATCAAGATATATGTTCAGTCCCTGCTTCTCAATGTCTTTTGCATGCTTGGTGGCATTCTCTTTGTGATGCCACTTATTGTCGTAGAACAAATCCATCATTTTCCATACTTCATGAGTGTTGTCGGATTGTGTCATGGTCATGACTCCCAGCTTTGTCTTCCATAGTTTTGAACGAATTTTAGAACATTGAGCACTGTTTTCTAGATTGGGAACAATTTCCCTTATCATATCCAAAATCTCCTTTGTAGTTTTGCAAAAAGATAGTTCTATTGTTGTTCCCTACTAAATTAACCAAGACATCACAAATGAATTTTCTACATTCCATGCTAGAAACGCCATGAAATCTGATGGAGTTGCTGGATTTACACAGCAAATGTACCTAATTTTTCCTTTTCCCTTTTTTACCCATAGCACAGATTGGGACCACTCTTGATAATTGGGTCCATTTAGTTTGTGTTGGGTAATTTGGAGAATAAGGTGTTCAGAATTTGGTTGGGTTGTGGTATCTGACGAAGAGGTGGCTGTGAATGAATCAAGTGTTGATGAAGAATTAGACATGGTAGAAGAATTTTCTAGGGAAGGTAATAATGAAGAACAGCCTGGCCTAGGACTCTGATACCATAAAATGTGTGAATTTGAGAAATGGTACTTGAATTATTTTGTTCGTCAAGACATTTGACTATATGAAAGAGATCAATTTGCATATGAACGGGAAAAGGAAAATAAAAACTAGGATGATTTAGGAAGTTATCACATTACTAGAGAATATTTCTCATACATGCATGGATAGGTAGAATATCTCACTTACATGGACATCTGGAAAAAACAGGAAATGAAAAACAATTACAAAGCAAATCATTGTTTTGGTGAAGCTATGTCTCTTTTCTTATTTCTAGATTTACTTGATGACTCCGTTATTGGTTTGGGGGATTATCCTTCAAAACGTTATTGTCTTGGCATAACGTCTGCTATAAGTACTTATAAGTGAATTTGGATGTGATCATTGGTGTGAATGTCCAATGAACATTTATGTACCTTCTTTAGCTCATATGCCATTAAGCTTGTTACAGAAAATTTCTTGTATGACCTTCAGGAGGGGTCAGTTCATAGGGGATTCTATAACCCTTGCAGTATGAGGCAAGAATTTATTTACAAGATTGGCTGCATGGAATTTTGTAAATTATCTTTTGGTAATCTCGTCTTATTAATTCCAATGTTCTAGTGCTTGCAAACAAATTTTCCATTTACTAATTACGCAGTTTATGATAAAGCTATATTTCTTTTTGTTACTTTTTCCTTATTGAGGGTGCTGTCATGTTTCTTAAGGCTAACTTGGCATATCACTAAAATTTGTGTCCCCCGAAATTTCTTTTCTTGAGAAAATGTTTTCTGCTTGGACTTGTAGAAGTAATCAATCGTGTTTATATGAGGAAGTTAATTTTCAATGTTAAAAAATTTAGAATTGGACAATCTGGCTGTTAGGCTGTGTCCTAGCAATTGTTCTTATTTCCTGCAGATTCATCCTTGAGAATTTAGTTCATAGTTTGTAAATAATGAGTTTTAGAAGTATGTTGTAATTCCATCCTTGAATCCTTGAAACCTTTATTTATAAGTCATACACATACTAAAGAGGGTGGAAGGAGGGCATATGAATTGGGTACATTAAGTGCTAATCAGAAAGCTTGGTCAATAATACTGTTCTATATAGCACAAATTGCAAGTAATAAAGTGTAAAAGAAAAATGACATGATTTTTTTAGTGGTTCAGTCAAACGACTAACTCCACTCTGTGGGCTCATTAGCTCGTGTAAACTCCACAATCTTTGCAGAAACTGACAGAGAATCATATACAAGAAAATTTTGTCATTTAATGGGCAAGGTCCTGGCGTACGATCTATCCATGATCTATCCTTTTAAGGGCAAGATCAAACTCTCAACATAACTTTTTTTTTTAATAAAGGAAAGATTAAACCATAATAACTAGGTTTTTCCTTATATTTCTCCTTAAGGGATAGGAAAAAATAACCAAGATTACTCTTGATCTTTGTAAAAGAAAAATGGTAAAGAAAAATATAATTTACAGAGTTTGACGTGCAAGTGAGAAGCTTAGAATCTGTATCTTGAGAATGGCCCAATTTTCCTTCCTTTCATGTTATTGTTCAACGTCGATGGGAGCTGGAAAGAAGAGTCTTGAAGACTTTTAAAAACTAGCTTTCTTGAATATTCAAATTTGAACCATCGTCCTTAAAAAAATATTTTAAGTTGTATTTATAGGGTTATGAAAGATGCCTTGCAGACATAAAACTGTTGAAGAAGATTTGGAAGAAAATCTCTTAAAATGGAATTTAAAATGATTGTTAATTTTTATCTTAAAAACTGATTGAACTATCCTATCGATAGATTGGACCACCCATTCAATCCGAAGTTTGTATTTTTCAGTTCGTCATTAGATATTCCAAATATAGATAGGCATGTCCATTTTTAACATCTGATCGTTCGATTAAAACAATATTGGTTAGATCGTCTGATTAGAGTTATATAGATTCGACCATCCAATTAGACTTGTATACATTAGAATGTTCGATTATAGTTATAAAAATCAGACTTTCTAATGATTATATTAAAGTTTTAAAATGATCTAAACAATTGGTATACTTTCTATATTTAGAATGTATCATTAATTATTTTGATTATCAATTCTCATTTTCATTTTAGAACTTTATGTGAAATTATCATTCCTAAAATTCTACAACAGTAATAACAAACCAGGCATTTATCCCACTAGGTTGGGTCGACTATATGAATTATTTGTCTCCATTGCATTCTATCAAACAACATATCTCCATTTAGCTCTAAATATGTAAAATTATTCCTTATAGTTGCTTGTCATGTGCTTTTTAGCCTTCCTTTTTCTTTTTTCATATGGGCAAGATCCACAAATCAACTTTCTTTACTGGACCTTCTATTAGCCTATGATTTATATATTTAAATCATCTAGGTCTACTCTTTCTAAGCTTATTCTCAATTGAGGCTACTTCGACTTTCTCACGAATATACTCATTTTTTATCTTGTTCTTTTGCGTATATTTGTCCATCCATCTTCGCATCCTCATTTTTATGACACTTATCTTATTTGTATATTTCTGCTTTGTAGGCTAGTATTCAGCACCATATAATATCTCACTAACATTACAATTATTTTATAAAATTTTCTTTAAATTTGAGTGAAATTTTTCTATCACGTAATACGCAAGATGCATTCCTCACTTTATCCATCATACTTGGATCCTACTAATAACATTACCATCTATTTCATCATTATTCTGTATAATTGATCTTAAATATTTAAATCATTCACTTTTCTTGATTATTTGATCATCAATTGTCATCTTCTTACTACAAGTATTTTTATCTTGACTAAATTTATACTGTATATTTAGTTTTTTATCTACTAAGATAAGATCCTTTAAATTCTAATGTATTTTTTTCATAATTCGAGTATCACTTTAGCCCCTTCTCTAGTCTTACCAATGAAGAGAATATTATCTGAAAAAAAGTATAAACCAAAGCACTTTTTCTTGAATTTGTTCAATTAAAACTTTCATAATCAATGCAAAGAGATATGAACTTAAAGTTGAATCTTAGTGTAATCCAATTGAAGGAGACAAATTATTATTCAAATTCTATTATGTCCGATCACATGTAATAACGCTTTTATACATGTTTTGAATAACTTGAATGTAGGCTGTGCAAATCTTTTCTTTTCTACAACTCTTTAGAGCATTTCTTCTGGAACTTTATTATAAGCTTTTTCTACATCAATGAAATTACAGATCTTCTTTCCTCTTTCTAAATATCTCCATTAAACCTTTCAACAAATAAATAGTTTCTGTGGTAGATCTGCCTGGCATAAAATTAAATTGATTCTGTGATACCCTAGTATCACAACATAATCTTTGGTCGGTCATCCTCTACTAATGTTTTAAAGTATGACTCTTTAACTTAATTCTTTTATAGTTAGCATAGTCTTATAGATCATCTTTATTCTTATAAATAATACCAATGTATTGTTTTTCCATTTATTTGGTATCCTTGGTCTTCAAAATCTATTAAAATTTATTTTAATTTTAGAAGATTCTATAATAAAATTTTTGAGAATGTAGTCTATTTTATATTTCAAAACTTCTATAATAAGAGTTATTTAGTTATTCCATATTTGAGAATAAGAATTAATGATTATATTGTTGAACAGATGAATTTAATGTGCATATAATTTTTGTTTGTTATTTGAATATTCTATAAACCTTCACTTTGATATTCTATAATTTAAAATTATTGTATTTTTTGTATATTAATGGTGCAATGAACTTGCGGTTATTATCCTTTAAAATATATGTTCATGAAATTCACTGCTCTCACTTGAAGCCATTGTAAACTAAAAGATTTTTTCATATGATCCAAAAGTGCTTTAAAGCTTGAAATCGTCTTCAATGCATCTAAAGCCTTATCAAAGTTGTAGTTGTCTTCAAACCTGTTTTCAATATTCATTTTGGAATTTAATCTAATACAACATCCAACTCAACTAAACATTAGACACAATATTTTGGGTTTGTTGTCATTAAACATGTAAATGAGCCTCACGCTCTTTCGGAGCTAACAAAGAGCTAATTTATGGTTTGATCTTTGTTTTAATAAAAATGATATGCTTTTTTGTATAAGCTTTTTTGTAACTATATTAGCAGCAATTATTGTACTTTTATGCTTATATTTGGTTTCATGACTATGGTAAATGAATCATGGTTATTGTTGTTGGGCTTCTATGCCTGATTAATGCCATGTTATCTATTGTTCTTTGCCTGAAAGAGTGAAATATTTCCTTTCTAAATCTTAGAAAGTGTTACCTCGTTCTTTTGAAATGACTACTAGTTATACTAGATTCTTTGTTCTTTCTGTGGTTCTTATTTATCCTTTATGTGGTGTAGGTATCATAATGTTTATTGATATATTTTCTTAGCATTAGTGCACGAGTTCAATGCATTCCCCCAACATTGTTTCTTTTTTCTTTGTGGGTGATGCTGGAGACAGGATGTTATAATCATATTTGCTGCTTTAAGATGTCCATGAATGGACACACTGGCTAGTTAAATTTTTGATATAGTTTTAGTCTGATGCTTGTCAATTTTTATGTTTCTTATTTTGTACAGTATGTAGTAATTTTCAAATCTACTGATAGTATTCAATATATCGAACGTGACTTTTTTTTTTTTGAAGTTATGTAAGTTCTTAGATTCGAGATTTGCTAGTTGCTAACTATGGCATCTATGTGTTTCCACTAAAATGCTCATGATTATTACATTATTTTCATCACTTGATTCTGTTTGAATATTTTCATAAATAGTTTCATTTAGGTTGTTGTATTATGAATGTTTATCACATACTAGTACCCATAGTCATACTTG
The DNA here is from genome assembly GCA_019297695.1 of Apostasia ramifera. Lineage (NCBI taxonomy): Eukaryota > Viridiplantae > Streptophyta > Magnoliopsida > Asparagales > Orchidaceae > Apostasia > Apostasia ramifera. The sequence goes on along the minus strand of JAEMOT010003214.1, from coordinate 46,729 downwards.
GTTTCCTCTCTCTCTCCCCCCTCTCATTCTCCCTACTTCCTCCTTCAATCTACACAACCCAATCCTCTCTCTCTCTCTCTCTCTCTCTCTCTCTCTCCCTCTCTCCCATTTTAGCTCTCTCTCCCTCTCTCTCTCTCTCTCTCTCTCTCTCTATTTGGACAAGCAAAATTAGTTTGAGATTTGAATTTTTGATTGTTTTAGATTAAAACTTAATTGAAAATATAATGTAAAACAATCTATAAAAATTTAGTTTGAGACTAAAATGTGTCATTATTGTACTTAACGAGTTTAGTTAGTATATTGTAGTATAACACATAATAATATTGATTTTTTAAAAAAATAAATTTTATATGTTCTCTGGAAGTAACAAGGTATCCTTAAATATCATGTATTTGTAATAAATTAGTTTAATTAACCACATATTGTGTTAAATTAGTAAACTATGATATGTGGTTAATTAAACTAATTTATTACATGGTTTGTTAAACTTGTTCATTTTAATAATATGTTTTAATCTCAAACTTATTTTTATGAGCTATATTAATCTTTTTTAATTTCAAGCTAATTCTTATAAGATTTAGTATTAAGGGAGTGTTTGGTTCGTTATTATCCTAGTGTTATGTTATGTAATCTAGATGTCATGACATCTAGATGTTATCTTTTAATTAATGATTTTATAATCTAATAGAAGATTATTTATAGATATCATTAAACCAAACGATTGCTTTCTCTAGATAACATAACATAACATCAAGGTAACATTGAACTAAACGCCCCTTAAATTAATTTTTTAAGTTTAAATCTCAAATTAATTCCTCTTGCTGAAATAAAGATATAAGAGAGTGAGAGGAAGAGAGCGAAGAGAGGGGGAGAGGGAGAGAGAGAGAATGGAGAGGAAGAGAGCGAAGACAGGGGGAGAGGGAGAGATAGAGAATGGAGAGTGGATTGGGAGGCATTGGTTCTAGGAGGAAGGGGAGAATGAGAGAGAGGGAGTGAGAAGAGAGAGAGAAAGAAAGAGAAAGAAGAGAGGGGGGCAAAAGAGGGTAGTTTGGTAGCGTCGGCATTTCTTATTCCTTTTCTTTATTTTTTTTCTAAAGTTCCCAAGTCATTTAAATTTCAAAGTTTAATGGAAAGCTTTGAAAATGATCTAAACTGTTAAATTGTGCAAAGTAGTGGAAGCTATTTGTTACCAATAGGGACATAAATGGAAATTTTCTTAATTACTTATTTGTAATTATGATATAATCCTTAGGACCTTACATTGATTTACCCAGTAATTTTCTCTAGCAAAATTGGTGTTGAATTGGGCTATTTGGCGTAGGGTGGCATTGAAATGAGGAAATATCTACGTGAGCTAATGCCTTTGATTGTTGAAGCTCTAATGGATGGTGCTTCTTTCAATAAAAGGGAAGTAGCTCTGGCTACGCTTGGTCAAGTTGTACAAAGCACAGGGTATGAAGATATCAATCAATCCCCCTTCTCTCTCACACACATCATATAACCATTCTTTTTATGCAATTTGTGCTAATATAATTGGTACTGATGTATTTGTTATATTTTTATTTGTGCATTCATATTTATTACATTTCATTCAAGTGAAATACTTATGATAGATTGAAAGAGCTTTGGCATGTATCGTACATTTTTATTTTTATAGGTATAGTGTCCTTTATGTAAATGACTTATGAATTTTGTATGCATTATGCTTCTCTTATATGCAGAGTGTAGATATCCACAATCATGTAAAGGACTTCTCATTTCCTTGTTGCATATATGTTTTGTTTTTCAGCAATGTTTTAACTCATGGTTGCTTGTAGCAATGACAATCAGGATGTTTTTTTTCTTTTTTTTGGCAAGAAAGAAGTTTAGATTCGCTGAGAGCTAAACCATAGTAAATTGCACATGATTGAGATGCTAATGGTAGCAGTTTCTAATGGTCAGATGGTTTGATGTATCAAGATTATATTAATTGTGTTTATGCTTGACCGGGCAAAATTGAGTAAGTGCATGCATGAAAATTTCCATATTATGTTTCATGCTCATCATCCTTCTTATTTCTTGCATCCACCTTGTTGGCTCAAAATTAAGTTAATAGCAAGAGTATCCAGTAAGTTTTTGTTGTCTCCTTTAGTGATAGCAGCCTCCATTTTAGACTAACTTATCCTCTTAGTTACTTTGTTTTTCTTTTTCTATTTCCTGTGGCATACCTGTGTTGTGCATCTGTTTCATTATGTAACATATTTCTGTGGGTATCTTTCAAACAACAATTGTTAGTATTTCACAACTATAACACAGATAGTGCAGGACCTTGAAAAGAAGTTTAAAGTGAACTCGAAAATTGAAAAAATAACATGCTTAAGTGGGTAATTGTTATGATACAGTATGTTCCTTACATTTTGGAACCTTGCAATTGTAAATTCTATCACTTTCGTTCAGTTATTTTCAAGCAACATTGTTATTTATGCTTCTATACAGAGGTTAGATTTGCTTGGCCTGTTACTCATGTAGCTGCAGTTGTTCTGGAAAGCTACTAAAACACTGATTGAACTCAGCAATCTATTGCAACTCTCAATTCAATGACAACCACTCTTTAAAGATGATAATAAGTTGTCAGAAATGTCAGGGAATTGAACCATTTGCTGATAAAGTGTTTCATTGCCTTTGCCTGAATGCTACATAGCTTTTATTGAAACTACGTTTTTACTGTGCTTTCAAGAAGAGGGAAATATTTTATTTGAGATGCAAACCTGCCGTCAATGACCATTACTGACAAATTGTCGTGGGAACCTTTCTGGAGGTAGGGACTGGAGGTGTGGTGGTGCAGTACACTTTTGTCCTGCATTACTGAATAACGTCTACATTGGGCATTTAAAGCATCTCATCTGTAGGTTGTCAGCCTCTACACCTGTAGATTTTTAGAAAAGTTTCCATACTGAAATTCTAGAGAGCAGTGACTCAGATCACCAGGTTTCCAATGACACCATTTAGCATTTGCTGGCCTTGGAAATAAAATAGTGTAAATTACATCTAAGTCTCTGACATTAGGACATAATATCATGTTAGTTCACGATTTTAAATTTTTAACATCTAGGTCCCTGAGATAAGTTAACATTTCTCACATGGGTCCCTAAGGTTATATTGAACACTTCATACAGGTTCATTTAAATAATTTGTATTTTAATAAATGCATTAAAAACATTGAAAGTAAAATTTTTAATAATTTTTAAATATAAAATTACTTTTATACCTAATGACCTCTGCCTGGGTGCTGGCAGGGAAGGGGGGGCCTCCTCCCCTACAGGAGCTAGCATGAGGGATAGAGAGAGTTTGGAGAAGAGAGATGGGAGAGAAAAAAGGAAAAGTGGTAAAAAGGTTTTTTATCAAATTTTAATGATAAAATTATAAAAAAGATCTAATTGATGTATTATACATGACTCAAGAATCCAAATGTTAATGTTAAAAATTTAGAATTGTGGACTTGCGTGATATGCCCTAATGTCAAGGACTTGAATGTAATTTACCCAATAAAATAAGACTTTTGTTCTAGCAAGACCTTTCATTACATGATAGCTAAAATGATCAAATAGCCACTGTTAACTTCGAATAATGAGATGGTATAGCTGTTTTCATTTATTCCATCAAACATCACTAAGTGTTCTACATTATACAAAAAATGTTTTAAGATTTTGATTTTCACTGAAGACATTATTACAAGTATTTTGAGAAATCTAATCAATTTTGACGAACGGTTGATTCTTCTGAATCTGAAATTTTGTTGTGTACAAGTGTGTTTACTTTTTTGATCTCATTGTTCTGTGTATGGTGGCATCCAGCTGGATGCCTTTTGAACATCCATCCTTAAATCAGATCCAGGTAACCTGCTGAATTTTTTCTTCAGCTATGTTGTCACTCCATACATTGAGTACCCACAGTTGCTTGGTTTACTCTTAAAATTGCTTAACGGCGAGTCAGCATGGTCAACTAGACGAGAAGTGTTGAAGGTATAAAAATGCCTATTAGCTCAATTTTGAAAATCTCTCATGTAAGTTGTCGTGTGTGAATCATATCTTTCTTATTGCAGGTTCTGGGTATTATGGGTTCTTTGGACCCTCATGTTCACAAGCGCAATCAGCAAGCCTTGCCCGGATCCCATGGAGAAGTTAACCGTCCGGCAAATGACCCTGGTCAACATATTGTTTCTTTCGAAGAGTTACCAACTGATATCTGGCCCTCATTTGTAACTTCTGAGGATTATTATTCCACAGTGAGATCTTAATATACTGTTTTATGATTTAATATCTGTTGTGATTGTGGCCACTAAACATCAGTCTGTCATAACAGGTTGCTATAAGTTCTCTGATGCGAATTCTTAGAGATCCTTCCCATTCAAGTTATCATCAGAAGGTGGTTGGTTCTCTCATTTTTATATTTAAGGTATGCTTTTGATTTCTTTAACCTTCTGTCTTTTTTATATCTATCTATGTAACCTTTTCTTTGTTATTTTTTTCTGAAACCAGTCAATGGGCTTGGCGTGTGTTCCTTATCTACCCAAGGTGAGAGAATATAAACTTTAACTGGTTGTGTCTTCTTATAAACTACTAGTTCTTTTTTTTTTGTATTTCAAATTTGGAAGAGGGCTAAATTTCCTATCAATCTATCCCCTATAAGCTTAAGTTCTTTGTCAATCTGTTACCAGTGATTTAATATGTTTGCAAGGTGGAGCCTGGTTTGTCTCCCTGCACGAGTTTAAAATGAACAAAAAAATCTAAATTGCTTTAGATGGACCCACACAGCATAGCCAAAAGAGCTTGTGCACAAGGGGATTTGTAAGAATATTGAATTATTTGTGAGCTATAGCTTGCACGCTGAAGTCTTTATGTTAGTTGCTTACTAGAGATTTTACAAATGTAATATGACATTTTTTCTTTTTTTGCGACTTTCAGTAGCTTCTTATTTTTATTTGAAGTGCATATTCATGGCACGGATTGTGTATTTATTTTTCTTTCTTTAGGTTCTACCTGATCTTTTCCATGCTGTGCGTACTTGTGAAGATGGATTGAAGGAGTTCATTACCTGGAAGCTTGGAACATTGGTGTCAATTGTCCGCCAGGTGCAGTCAGTGTTTTCCTTGCATTCGTGATTCCTTTATGTAATGCATAAAAGTTTTGTTCTGATTTGATGATTTACATTCATACATTTATATTTCATAATATATTATGTAAATTATATTAGTGCTTGCAAATATGTTGTTAAATCTCATGTCTTTTTGCAGCATATACGCAAATATTTGTCGGATTTGCTCCCTCTTATATTAGAACTGTGGTCTTCTTTCTGTTTGCCGGCAACAAGTCGACCTACTCATGGTTCGCCGGTATGAGTTGAATTTTTTAGCCTTCTTTCTTTTCTCTTGATGTGCTTCCAGTTCTGCTTTAACATTGTGCTACATTTTTAGACCTATTTCTGGCTGCACTTAGAATTAGAGGGTGTGGCCATGCCAGGGCATTACATTTTATCGAATTAGTTTTTTATGTTGTGAATTGGGCTAGATGTGAAATAAAATTTGCAAAGGTAGTATAATTGTTTTTTCTTTGAAATTTTGTATAATTGTTTTTTGGCATGAGCCTATGATGTTTCTTCGAATAGTTGAAAGTTGATTTACTTGGTTGTTGCAAAAGCTAGTATTTCTTTTGTCATTGTTGTTGTTAGTCAACATTTGTAGAATCTAAAACGAAAAGCTATAATTAGAATTCTCAGGTACTTTAAAGAAAGCTCCCTAAAATGGGTTGTTGTACGTTGATCCATATGCAAATACTGATTTTGTGGATTCTGTGGTTGATAGAATATTCAGGGGTCTTGTGTCTCATTTGTTGGGAAACCTTGTCATATTGATAGGTAGAAAGCAAAACAATGGTTAGATTAAGTGCAAAAGTTAAATATATATGTATGGCATACACAACTTGCAAGAAATGTATATAAGGCACTTATTGGAGAGTTAATTCTTCCCATAGGTTGTGGTTTTGCAATGTGATTATGAAGCTGCTATTCGCATTGCTAGTTACCTTATTTTACGTGACACACTAAGCAAATTGGGGTAGAGTATCATTTTGTTTGAGAAGCAGCCTTATCCAAAAAAATTACTCTTCCATACATCTCCACTGGGAGTCACTAGCTGCTAGCTTCACCAAATCTTTGGGCTGTCACATTTCTTTCTCACGCAACATGTTGTATTTGGTTGATATTTGTACTCTAGCTTGAGGGGTGGGTTAGAATATCATGTTAATATAGGATCTATTATATGTTTATTTATGTTTGGACTGTTTATTTGTTCCTTATATCATTGTATTTGGTTTTCTTACTATATACATGTGGCTATCTCATTCCAATGTAGAAGAATATTCAAGTTTCAGGACTTAGTTTTTTATTTACTTTGTGTTGGCAAATTATTGTGTAGCAAACTTTTTGTTAGTACTGATTGTTCATTCTGTTTGCATGAATTCCAAACCCTAAACCCTGAACTCTATGCTAACAAAAAAGAAAAAAGCAACTGTGCTTGTGCTAGTACTATCTGTTTGAATATATTCTTGATTGAAAAGAAACAAATACTAGACAGAATCAAGACTAACTCTTTTCACCAATAATATGGATCATGACTGATTTATTTATAATGGCAATGTATTCTACCCGGTCATTTTCCAACAGTTTTTGGAGATAAAGAAGTATTCATTTAGCTTCAATACTTCCCTTCTCATCTTCTCTCCTCACTATTGTGATAAAGTTGTGGGATGTAACACAGAACTAAGCTACCGTCATCTTGTGCATTTTCATGATGACCTCATTTGCTACTGTATATTGTCACAATTGCCTCATTACCTTCTCACCAAGATGATAAAGTATGCCTTTTTTCTTTTTAAGATGTGTCCATTAGCATATTGAACCAATGTTGTTTAATTCCCTAGCTACCGTTAATTTTGTAAAACAAGAAAAAAAAATGCCTTTCACTGATACTAATTTTGAGGCTTTGACGCAGACAAATCATCTTGTTTTAGGTGTATATATCTTCAATTTTGTAACCTCAGTTAAAAATACGGCCTCTTTGGTAATATATAGTATTCTTTACCATGAAGAATGAAGTTGAGCAAAGACGTCTACTGATTCTAGACTTTCTTTCAGTATCTCTTTAGATTAGTTCTCCAATTCTGTAATATTTATAGAGCTTGAGTGTAGATGATCAGATACTTCTAATGTCAAATATACTTAAAAGAGAATAAAATTTTCTCCTGTTTCTTCTGCTTTGTTGTGTGGAATTGGAATAAACATTCAAATAACTAGCAATTTTTTCTTGGCGAAATAAACAAGCAAATTATGAATTTGTGAATAACCTGCAATCTTGCCATACTTGAAAAGGTTTTCGTATTTAAGAGCCATCGAATGTGATTTTCCATCGTTTTTTTTGCCAAGTGATTCCTCTGTCTTTGTATTGTACCTTGGAATGTGATTTCTACTGATTAGGTATTTGCAAAGACATTCCTCTTTGTGTGTGTAATTTCTGTGGACTACGTTATGATCTTGTTTCAGAAAGTTCTTGTACTATGTAGGTTCTACATCTTGTGGAACAACTTTGCCTTGCTCTGAATGATGAGTTTAGAACATATTTACCGGCCATTCTCCCAAGCTGTATACAAGTTCTCAGTGATGCTGAAAGATGTAATGACTACAGTTATGTTCCCGATATTTTGCACACCTTTGAAGTGTTTGGCGGTCAGTATTTCTTTTTCTCCTTTTTTTAAAAAAAAAATATAAGTGTGCACACTTGGTCCTTACATGAAGTTTGTCCATTTAATTGCTATAGGAACATTGGACGAACACATGCATTTGTTATTTCCAGCTCTTATTCGCTTGTTTAAAATTGATGCTTCAGTTGAAGTAAGACGTAATGCTATTAAAACCCTGACAAAACTAATTCCTCGTGTACAGGTTGGTTGATATTGGTGCAATTATAGTAAATTATGCTTTATATATGCAAAAGCATTTTAAATTTCATACCAAAGACTTCTTGCTATGTTATTTTGCTTTCCGGTTTACTTATCCTCTTTATTGCAGGTCAGTGGTCATGTATCAGCTCTGGTGCATCATTTAAAGCTTGTTTTGGATGGGTAAGATCATCCCAACTAGCTCTGTTTGAAAATCGTGATATTGTTATCTTGATAAATTTAGTAGTGAGCATTTCTCTTTTCTTTAGAAGTTGAGGAAGAGCATCGCACGTTACAATTGAATCTTCCAACTTTGCATGGTGCTGCTGTGCGAGAACTTAATAAATTCGAAGTTAAATAGTTGAATACTCCTCGTCATTATTGAATCCTAATGTGAAAAGTTTCTCATCATGCTTTCTGCTACGCATATCTTAAAATTTGTTGTGGATCATAGGTCATTTATCAGGTAACACAAACCAATACCTAATATCTACTATCTATTTGTCTATTATCTATTATTTATCAATTATTACTATATGTTAAAGTTGGTACCTATAAGCATGTTAAAATTGATCTTTCCAATTTTACCCTTACAGGTACCAATTTTAATTTATAATAAATGATTATATAATGAGATTTTATATATAAATAATAATAATATATTTTATTTATTTTATATTTTCATTAATTGTTTTATTATTTACCTCATATATTGTGTCTGGTGATGAGATCATTTTATGATATTTTGCCATTTTTATTATTTATTTTGTTATTTCTATGGTTTAATTTGATATACTTATGAAATTTGATATTTTATGACTCAAATTATGCATTTTTAATTTTCTTTTTCATCAGATTAATAATATATAAAAATCTCTTTTCCAAACAAATATAACTGTGAATATTGTAGGAAGTTTTATTTTTTTGGTAATAAATATTGCGGGAAGTTAAGATAATGAGCTCTCCATGCTGTTGGAATTTAATATTTTATTTTTACTCTTAATCAAATTGTTAATATTAAATATATGACAATAAGAACTAAGCTTTTATTCCACTAAGTGGGATTGATTATATGAATCATTTATTTCCATTGCACTCTATCAAATGATAAATTCTTATTTTGCTCCAAGTATGTAAGATCATTTCTCATAGTTTCTTATCATATCCTTTTTGCTCTTCCTCTTTCTCCTTTTATATGGGCAAGGTTCAATAATCCTTTCCTTATTAGAGCTTCTATGAGCTTTTGATCTATATATTCAAATCATCTAAAACGACTTTTTATAAGCTTATCCTAAATTAAATTGACATTACGCCAACCTTCTCGTGGATACACTTATTTCTCATCTTATTTTTTCGCGTATATCTACTCATTTACCTTTGCATTCTTATTTCTATGACGTTTATCTTATTTGCGTGTTTCTGCTTTATAGCCCAACATTCAGCACCATGTAATTTTATTGGTCTTACTACTATTTTATAAAATTTATTTTTAAGTTTAAGTGAAATTTTTCTATCACACAATACACCAAATGTATTCTTTTATTTTATTCATCATACTTAGATTCTACTAATAACATCGCTATCTGTTTTACCATCATTTTGTGTGATTGATCTAAGGTATCTAAAGCACTCATTCTTTCTGATAATTTGATCAATTGTCACATTGCTAATGCAAGTGCTTCTTTCTTGACTAAATGTGCGCTTCATATATTCAGCTTTTGATTTACTGAAACTTAATTTTTAGGCTCCCAAGTATTTTTATAACTCAAGTTTTATCTTAGTCTCTTTTTTAGTTTTATTCACAAGAAGAATATCATCTACAAAAAACATATTTCAGGACATCTTATCTTGAATATGTCTATTCAGGACTTTTATAACAACAACAACCAATAACAACCAAGCTTTAATTCCACTAGGTGGGGTCAGCTCTACTCAGGACTTTTATAACTAATACAAAAAAACATGAATTTAGAGCTGAGCCTTAGTGTAATACAATTGTAATAGGAACATCTTTTGTTAAACTCTATTGTGTTTAAACACAAATAACAGCTTCTTTATACATGTCTTTAATAGCTTAAATATAAGCAGTGCAAATTACTTATTTTTAAAACTTTTCAGAGCACGTCCCTTGGGTCTTTATCATAAGCCTTTTATAAATTAGCAAAAACCAAATACAGGTCCTCTTTTCTCTCCCTGGACATCTTCATTAAACCTCTCAATAAATAAATAACTTTCATAATAGATCTGCCTAGCATAAAACTAAACTGATTCTGTGATACCGTAGTATTACAATGTAATTTATGCTCGATCACTCACTCCCAATGTTTTAAAGTGTGTCACATTAATTTAATTCTTTTATAATTGGCACAATTTTAAATATAAATAAATGTATATTAAATATAAATTTAAATATATATAAATTAAATATATATAAATTAAATATTATATTTATATATTAAATTATATGTGGAAATATACAAATTAAAATTTAATTGGTATAATACAAATATATATATAAAGCAAATAAATATATATAAATTTTTGTTTATTGGTATTAAAATTTCGATTGTAAAGTATAATTTTGGGCAAGTAATTCAATCAAGCATTTATGTTTGTCCTGCTCAATATTATTATTTGCATGAAATACATCTTACATGTAAATTATAAGCATTCAATTCCAATTGATATGCACAACTATTTTCTCCTTGAATTGCCACTTCTAAGCTAGATGGAAACATTTATTGAAGATGTTGATTTGTGATTTGAGAGATTTTATTTTTTTTGAACCTCTCCCTCCCCCCTCAAAAAAGGGGAAAAAAAAAAAGATGCCCATTTTACCTCCATTTCTCATGGGAAGAAAGCAAGACTCATTTAATGGGACTTAAATGTTAATATGCATGCAACTGTGGGATTTAAATGTTAGTTAGAAGAGAGTTAAAAAGATTGATAAAGGCTTCTTTGGGGTGATAGATTTAGTCTCTCTCTTTTTTTAAATAGTTATTTAAGCAATATGAAGTTTTGGGGAACAATTTTGTATCACTCTTGCTTTCGACATGGTTATTATTTTTTGGTTATAAACTACACGAGGAGTTAACTTTATCTGTTGTCACTTGTGGTGCAAATAAATCCAATCAAAATTTTGTTTGGGAGGAACAAGTTTGATATTTTGCTACCAAAAAAACGATCTTGAAGATAGTGCCTTCCACAACTTCCATTTTTGAAGTTCAGTAAGTTCAATATGCCAATTTTGCCAGCCCAAACTGTAGCTTGTAAAAAACTTCATTGGAATTCTAAGGGGACTCTTAGCGATGGTTGGAGGAAGACACTTTAGGAGAAATTATTTGTTTTGAACAATGCAGCAGCTAGGATGTTCGAGGTACTCATGAGCGTGTGACAAGTCAACATGTAGGACCTAGTGACAGTAGCAAGAAACAATGGACATAGCATGAAAAACACTGTTAACTTTCATTTTTGCTTTGTATATGCATTTTCTACTTCAATATGCAAAAAAAAAGGCCAATATGAAGTGGAGAAAATGCTTATGTTAAGCAACGGAATGCTTATACGTCATAGAAAAATGGCTATACAACAACAACAATTAAGCCTCTATCCCACTAGGTGGGATTGGCTACGTGAATTCTTTTTTTTAATGAGAAAAATGGCTATACAAAATAATAAAAAAAATTATTTATTCATATAAGTATTTTTTGCTTCATATAAGCATTTGTTTTGCAAATATGAAACAAAAATGGCTATAGAAAGTGTCTTTATGAAGTTAAAAATGTCTATATAAATCACAAAAATGCCTATATAGTGCACCAAAATGCCTATACAGAGGAGCAAAATGCTTGTACGAAGCAACAAATCCTTATATGATGAAAAAGTGCTTGTACGAAACATAAACATTCCTATGAGAAGTAAAAAGGGCAGTTAACAGTGTTTCTCGCACCATTTCTTGCTTCCCTGTGCCTCTAGGGCCCCCCTACCGATGGCCATAAGCCTGCAAAAAATCCTATGATGTGTTGATTTCTTCACTTATAGAGATATCTTGACTCTTTCTATCCTATCCACCATTGGTTTTGCATGGATCAAGGTTCTTTTGTTTGTCCAACGTCAGTTGAAAGGCCTGGTCATATGCAGTTTAGTTGTCAGTAATGATGCCAGATTTTGTGGATGCTAATAATTAAGTCTAAACACTCTTGTTTTCGTTTCCGTTTCAGTATTGGTTATGACACTATAAAGTTTGTTGCCTTTCATATGCATGCATGTAATTACTGGGCCACATATATGAGTTACTGGTCAGATGTTCGTTTTCTTGTATGTGGAGCTTGAGTTTGTTATTATGTGCGGAGAAATTGCAGAGTTCATTTGATGCCTTCTTAAATAATATGGCTTAATAGTTCTCCTTTATTGACTTGAATAAATTTTGGGTACTCAAATCATCCAGGCCTTTCATTGTTGCTAACTTTATGTACATTTTTTTTATGTTAGCTTCATGTACATTTTCGTATAGCTTAAATGTATTTATTTTTTATGTTCTTCCGTGGTGTGCTTTTAGGTACAATGAAGAATTACGTAGGGATGCTGCTGATGCACTTTGCTGCCTTGCTTATGCCATTGGGGAAGATTTTGCTATTTTCATTCCTTCGACTCATAAAATCCTTTCGAAGTACCATTTTCGGGTACAATTTTAGTTCTATAGCTTCTTTTTTTCTGGAGAGCTTTCTGTAACGGTTGATATTATTTGCCTTTGTAGCATTTAGATTTTGAAGAAATTGAAAAGCGTGTACGCAACCATGAACCACTTATATTGGAGAGTTTTTCTATGCAAAGTAGTGTCCGGAATCTTCCTGTTGAATTCATCAGTGACCCAATCAATGGCTTGGATGGTGATCCTTTTGTGGAAGGAGGATCTGATGCATACAGACAATCAAGAGGCCACCAAGTAATCTTGGAGTTGTTCATTTCCTTCACACTGTAACTCTAATGCTATTAAGACAGAGAATCCTTACCCTTGTGCTACTTAGGCATTGTCTGTTTGGGGAGCTTTTAAAACATCAACTTTACTGAGCAACATTTGTTCATTACTCTGTCCGTGATATCATACTTTTTTTGCAGATTTTGCTTCGGATTTTTGAATATCTAATTGAGTATATATTCTTTCGAACATTTTTTCTTTAGCACACATGAGCAAATGATTTATGAAACGTGGATTTCTTAGGATTGTATATTTCTTCATGCCGATGTTTTGGTACTTTGTAAATTAAAGTTCGGTTTTCTTAGAGCTGTGCAGTATTATTAATCCTGCATAGCCTTTTAATGGAGTTCACCTGTTCACTGGAGATCTGGTGTTTTCTAGGATCGTGTACTGGTTTCTGTTTGGGGCTTGCATATTTTTTCTCTTTACATGGAGATTACCTTTAGAATGTACTTTTATGAAGGTGTTGTCATTTAGGCATGATTGGATTTCATCTTCATATATAGACTTGTTTCAGATGATGTTCTGAGTCTTTGTAACTGTCTTATGATATTCATTCTGTTTCTGTAGCTCTCTGACACCTTGCATTTGGATATTTTGATTCTTTCTAGTGTGATGTCATGCATCTATTCACTATGATATTGTCACAGTTAGCATTTTCTTCTAGATCGACTGTTGTCTTATCTCATGTATTGCAAGATCATAGATATTGTGTGAAGGCCATGGTTTTAGTTTCCGGAGGTTAACTATTTGAAATATGCTCGTTATATTTGAGATATAACTGGGGATAATCTATTTTCATGTTAAAGCCATGCTGGTTGAACTGGTTATTCATGTTGAGAACTGAGTGTGATTCTTGTCGTATCTTCCAGGTGAATGACCTGCGATTAAGGGTTGCTGGTGAGGCTTCCCAGCGGAGCACTAAAGAAGACTGGGCTGAGTGGATGAGGCATTTTAGTATTGAACTATTGAAAGAATCGCCATCCCCTGCTTTACATACTTGTGCACGGCTCGCACAACTGCAGGTGAAGCATCATTTTGTATGATGCATACCATGTAATGTACTTGTTTCTTACTTACAAAGTTTGCAGCCTTCTGTTGGAAGAGAATTATTTGCAGCTGGGTTTGCAAGCTGCTGGGTGCAAATGAATGAATCTTCTCAGGAGCAGCTAGTGAGGAATCTCAAAACAGCTTTTTCATCTCCGAATATTCCTCCTGAAATTCTGGCTACACTATTGAACTTGGTATACTTTTATTTGGTTCCTTGAGGAGTTATGCATGATTTACGGTGTGACTCCTAATATGGTGACATTGAACAGGCAGAGTTTATGGAACACGAGGAAAAACCTCTTCCAATTGATACTAGGCTACTTGGTGCTCTTGCCGAAAAGGTTTCTCTCATGTGGGTATTGTACTTTGTGGCGACGAATATTATTAACTTTATCACATTCTTTCCTAGTGTCGGGCATTTGCTAAGGCTCTTCATTATAAAGAAATGGAGTTTGAAGCTGCAAGTTCAAAGAAGAGTGGAACCAATCCAGTCACGGTGGTTGAGTCCCTAATTCATATTAATAATCAGTTGCACCAGCATGAGGTCTATCTTTGTGTTTCCTTTAATTTTCATCTGCACCATTATTGTTTTTAGTACCATGTGTTACTTATGAGGACATACTATTTTTCATTTGGCTAATTTCCATCCATGCCATTGTTGCTTTTAGTACTTTGTTTCTTAATAGACATACTATTTTTATTTTGCTGTATAGGCTGCCATTGGGATTCTGACTTACTCGCAACAACATCTGGAAGTTCAATTGAAAGAATCTTGGTACATTATATTTGCATCTTTTAACATTTTTTTATTATATCTTTAATCAGTTTTGATATGAAAAATTGTCATACACATTGCTCTTTGAAAAAAGAGTTCTTTGCTGGGCCTTTAGATCATTGTTCATTAATCATTTTTCTGCCCATTTTGCCATTAACATTCTTTTATTTTCCGTTCTAAGGTATGAAAAATTACAGAGATGGGATGAAGCACTCAAGGCATACACGGAGAAGTCTGCATCTGGTTATAATAATTTGGAAACAACACTTGGTTAGCTGTTAATCTGGGCTCTCCCTTATTGTCGTTTATTATTATTATGAAGTCATTATGCTATATCTTCTACGGTGATTCATTTGTAGAAGTGAAAGACCACACTATTCTATTATTTTGTGAATATAACAAAGTTTTTTGATTTCTTAGTTCTTCGGTTTAGTAACATCACTGATTCGAATATCTTGCTAATTTTGAGTTTGGGATACTCACAGCCAGTCGCAAAGTTTTATTGGCAATTCACTTGCTTGTTTAGCTTGTAAATTGTTAATGATTCACTTGTAAATTTATGGCAGTTTGTCTTTCTATTTGATTAGTTTATTTTCATATCGGTTTCTTTGAGTTATAAAAAGTGCCTTTGGTACTAGATGGCTACAGATACTTTTTGTTTCAGATGGACAACTTTCTTTACTTCTTGAAGAAAACAAAGTTTGACAATTTCTATTTGAACAACGGCATGCTTATGGTTTCAGAGTAACCGTCATCAATTTGAAGTAATTTTTATTAAAGTTGAAGAGCTTGGTTTTCTAGAATTGTCTAAAAAAGATTGAACTTACGTAAGCTAGAGCTAAGACCAAACATAGACTAAAGAAGTTAGATTTTAAATATTTTATTTTTATCTTTATTAGTATTTGGATTTCGAGAATTGAGTATCTTTATGACTACCGGTAATTATTCCTTTTCTTCTTAGCATTTTTTATTGTTAGTTGGATTGGAACTTTATAAATAAACAGGCCTTAGTAATTAGTAGCTTTGGAATATTAAGTAAAAATTATTCTCTTCTTCTTCCGTTCTATTCTAAATCTACTTCCCTAACGCAAATAATTTAAGGAGGTTGATGCTACTGATAATGACATGAAGCATATTACAAAAATAATAACTCTTATGTATTAGTTCCTTTACAATTTTTTGTTGCATGTGCTTCAGTAATTTCTCTAGGCAAGGCCCATGTCTTGCTATTTAATATAGTCTTTGATGTAGGATTAAACATCGAAATTCATTTCTTGCTTTTTTGGAAGGTCGAATGCGCTGTCTTGCTGCTCTGGCTCGGTGGGAAGAGCTTAACAACCTGTGTAAAGAGCAGTGGACTCGTTCTGATTCTTCATCTCGGCTAGAGATAGCCCCCATGGTTTTGAATCTAATGCTTTCGTAGTTTTGTTGCCATGATTGCCATATTTTTTTGAAACATCATGATTGCCATATTTTTTTTGAAATATCATGATTGCCTTATTTTCTCTGGTTTAGTTTCTCTGTGATGTCTAATGTAGGCTGCCAGTGCTGCCTGGAATATGGGTGAGTGGGATCAAATGGCTGAATATGTTTCGCGGCTAGATGATGGTGATGAAAGCAAATCAAGATTAATTGCTAATGCTACTTCTGCTGCTGGTGGTGATGGGAGCAGCAATGGTGCTTTCTTTAGGGCTGTCCTTTTAGTTCGAAGGCGGAAGGTACATGTTCTCGTAGTTTTAGCATCTTTTCTTTTCTGAGATATTCCTTATTCTTATTGTTAGTTTTATGTTGATAGTATGACGAAGCACAGGAGTATGTTGAGAAAGCTAGGAAGTGTTTGGCAACTGAGTTGGCAGCACTGGTTAGTTAATGACTTCCAGATTACCCATTTATGTGTCCTAAACCCTATACTTTATTTTGTACTCATGGGTTGATGCCTTATGATAATTCTCAAATGCAGTTGATGATTTTAGTAATTTGTTAAAGAAGCAAAAAACTTAGGTAAATAATCTTTTTTTATCAAGCTTTGATAATACGTGTTTATTGTTGTGAGCTTATTGGTTTTGTAAATCTGACAAGGACGGGATTAAAATAATGTGCAAGAGGCCCGGTAATATAAAGTAAGAAAAAGAATTTAATAAAGGTGTTTTAGATTTTCAGTCATTTTTACTCTTTACATATCACATCTTTTCGATGTTATTTTGTCTTATTCAAGGAAGCACAATTCTTGTAAAAGGCTAATATATTTGTATCGTATTCATATCAGATAGTAATATTCCAATATACTCTTACATATGTATCGGATATGCCAAATGGTATATTTGAATGAAAATTATAAATTAATTACTTAGAAACAGGAATGATATGTCAGGGATATGGGGATGCAATAAATTTTAAAAATAAAAATAAAGTAGCCTTAATTGAAAATTTTAGAATCCTATTTGCAAAAAAATTAAAAGAAAAATGAAGTTGAGAATGTAGAATTTTTGTATAAATGCTTATATATAGAAATAATATTAAAAACCAAAGGTTATTTTATGCAAAAGAGAAACCATATAAAAGCTAAGGGCTCCCTCAACCTCTTACGTATGCATCTAGTGATTCCATTTATTTGTATGTAATATGTAAAAAAACAATATTTCATCAATCGAGGGAAATTAAACGGTGCTCTATTTGTTTTCAACTAGATTAAGTTATCAATATTTGTATATACACAAGTCTGATTGATAATTTATGGATCGCATAGCTCATATTCTTGTCATATCTGTATTCTATATTTTCAAGGCTTTCGAACCCGTATCATAATGTGTCCTTATCTCTGTTTCATACCCTTGCTTCGTTTTTATTTCACGTACTTATTCAAGATCTAAATCATTGGGGATTTTTTGTACTTGATTTGATCTATGTTCAGGTGATTGTTAATCTGATCTTCAGTATATGTACTTAGCGATTTTGCTTGGGACGTTTCTTGTATGTGATGTCTAAACAATACCTATGTTTGAGTTTCAGCACAGAAGTCATGCAAGACCTAGTTTGTTATTTCCTAAAATGATTTCCATTATAAAATATTGGAATTGCTTCGTTGTATAATCATTGTATTTGTAGTTTTTAATGCCTTTAATGTCAAACTCATCATTGCCATCATCAAATTGCCTTAACCCGAATTATGTCTGCCTATTTATTTATGCTGCAACATTTGTTATTAATTGATTGGTTATCTTTTCTCTTTTGCTTGACCTCAAGATGAATACACATAAAATAAGTTTTTAGGAAAAAGTGAAGAAGTTTCTTTCAAAAATAAAATACATTAAAGGAAATGAAAATTCAACCATTGCTAGGTGGGAGAAGGAAATTCAACCTTGGTAGGGGTGATGAAAATTCAAAATTGTTAGGTGGGATGAAATGGTCTTCACCTACCACCCTTCATTTCGATTTAGTTGGGTTGAATTGGTTTGAATTGAGTCAAACTCATCTTGTTAGTATTCTTTTCTCCTTCATTATTTGATCTTCTGATCGCATGTCTCCTTTTTGAAGAAGATTCACTTCTGTGAATCAAGTTGGTGGTGTGGGAATAATGATATCACATGTTCTTGATTGTACCACTTAGCTTGTGAAGCTCTTTGTCCCTTCTTTCCAATACAGAAAGATACTTTAGTGCCTTTACGAGTTGTAGTGATCGTTTTTTTTTCACACTTTATCCTTATTCAATTCTCCTTCATATCCTGTCTCCGAGTTCTTCATCTTTGGGATTATCTCTCTTGAATCATCATTTAACATAGACGACTCAAATGGTTTGAGATTCTCAATGTTGACTACAGAATATAATTCTATATAAGTAAGAAACTCTAATTGATAATCATTATCTCTAATCTTTTTCAAAATTCTGAATGGACCATATTGTATTGATTTGAGCTTTCATCCTTCTCCTTTGAACCTATTTTTGCTTTAATGCAGCCATACGAAGTCTCCTATCTCGAATTGTTTTTCTACTCGATGTCGGTCATGTTGTAACTTATGGTATTGTTGGGTTCCGTTGAGTTGTTTCTGCACTTCCATATGAACCCTTCAAATCCCTTCTAGGAATCTTTGTGCTTTAATAGGACCACCCTCTTGTGTTAGTTGATCTAAATCTATGGTGAACTCCATATTAAATGGGCTTTGAGGTAAATAACCCCAAACATACTTCGAAAGGAGCTTGAGTGGTAGAACTATGAATTGTGCAATTGAAAACAAATTGTATGTAAGGAAGACTATCATCTCAAGTTTTAGGGTGACGAGTATTAAAACCTCTTAGAAGATGAACCACCGTGCAATTGACGAGTTCTGTTTGACCATTAGTTTGTGGGTGAAAGGTAGTATTCCTTTGAAGTGTAGTATCCATCATAGCCCATAGAGACTTCCAAATTACTTAGAAAATGTGTCTTTATCAGAGATGATGAACTTTAGAAAACCATAATGAATCCACACATATTAAAAGAATAGGTGTGCTGCTTCTTCTCCAGTGATATGAGCATGATCATTTTAGTGATATGAGGTATTTATAGAAAAATCTCATAACAAATATGAGATAAATGACATGAAGGTTACCGGAGCATTACAAAAATCGAATGCCATCACCAATTATTCAAATAGTCCTTGTCTTGTTGTGAATGCAGTTTTCTAAGTGCGTCTTCTCGAATGCGAACTTGGTGATATTCTTACTTGAGATCAAGTTTGGTGAAGATGGTAGCATATTTCAATTGATCAAGAAGATCGTCAATTCATGGGAGGGGATACCTATTTTTATTGTGATTTTGTTTAAAGCCCAGTAGTCTACACAAAGTCGTCATGTTCCATTTTTTCTTTGGAACCATAACAATAGGACATCCACATGGAAAACACTTAGTCTATTACTCCACTTTTGAGCAATTTTTGCCATTTGCTTCTTTATCTCCTCATTTTCCACCACGGAGTTTCGATACATATCAATATTTGGAAGAGGTGCATCGGAGATGAGTTAAATTTCATGCACAGCTGCTCTCTTTAGAGGAAGACTTTTTGGTTCTTAAAAAATAGTGGAGTATTCTCTTATTAATTCTTGAAGTTTGCTTTCTCCATTTGTGAAAGATAAATAAAAAGCATTTCTACCCTGTTTCTTAAGACAAATGAAGAGAATCATAAATTTTTGATAAGTACTAATTGCCCATTTAATTTGCCTTGTCGCCACTAGGTCTATCGTCTTGAGATCTCCATTATGGTTGACTAGAAAATTCTTGCCATTTTTAGTGAACTTGTATTGTTGTGCTCTTCGATAGAAGATTGCATCCCGGTCCCATAAATATGGACTCCCCAAAAATAACTTGACATATGTCTAAAGGAACTGCTTTACACACTTCATCAATATAATTTTTGGTGATGCTAAAGTATAGGTGACATTGTCTCTCAATCTTTAGATCACTCCTTTTTGTATCCACCCAAGAGGATAAGGATTCGGGTGAGAAGTCTTCATTCCAAGTCTCTTAACAAGACTTACAGAAATAAGATTTTTTTGATTTCCAAAATCGATGATAGCATTTACTACTTCTTATTTAACTTGAATGCATAGGGTAAATAACTCCTCACGCTTATTGCAGTTAGTTAATTGGCTCTTTTCTATCCCCTTCAGCAATGCCATCAAGCATAGAGTTGAGTCTGACTGGTTAATCGATCATAATGTTTGTTCTATCTCAAGAGTAATAGCTTTTTTTTTCTCTTATTTATATCTTTTTTAAATTTTTCAGAAAAAAGTTCTGGATGTACCTTCCAACATTTTTTCCTCGTGTGACAAGAAACTTTGCAATAGTCATAAAACATCTTAGATTTATCAGTATGAGTTTTGAAGATGGTACCTTTTAAAGAAGAGTAATTATTGTTGTGATTTCTCGAACCTCCATATTATCGATTGAAAGATTTTTCTCCTTGCCTTTTGTTCTTCCTTCTAATTGCCATGGCAAAGCCGCTTGCTTTGCTTATGTCATTGATAAGAAAAAGACGAAGCTCATTGGCAATATTGGAGTATAAACTCGATGTGTATTTCATTAAGGTAGATATTTCCTTTAATGAAATATCTAAAAAAATTGCTTGCTTTCGGAACTCTGTGTTGTATTTTTGTGCAGCCTAGCCTTGTCTTTGATGAAGACTATGCCACTTCCTCCATTTTTCTTCTTCATATCCCATAGGATAGAGTTCTTGGCGGATCATTTTTTTAAAGTTCCCCCAAGTGAAATATACAATTGATCTAACCATGAATCTAGCTTCTTAGCATCAATAGACCCATCATAGGTTAGAATGTCAACTTTAGCTTTCACCTTGAATGGTCTTGACCTGGCTTCATCAATTGAAGGGGCAAGAGACAAGCTTTCGTCTTCATTATTGAGAACTTGCTTTTGCTCTTTGGAATAATTTTCGGTTTCTTACTTTCCTGTTGGCTTCTCCCTTGGATGAAGCATCTCTCTTGATATCTTTTCATTGAATGTTGGTAGAAGAGCATTACGAAATACCTCCAATAGTGTTTGCACTTGTTTTTTAAGAAGGGTAACTTGAGTGGCTAAGTTGCTTAAAGACTCACCTTCTTGATTTGACATAGCAACTTGGCTTATTCTTTGAGAGAATTCTTCAAGACTTGTAAGAAGCTCTCCGGATCTTTTATAGCCACTTTTTGTTAATACCATAAACCAAGGATTGAAGAACTTGGCTCTGATACCACTTGATTCAAAACCACTTAGACCTCATGAGTTGATAAACATTCGAAGTAAAGCCTAAGCAATTTTGGGGCTTGAAAATATAGAAATTTTGGTGGAAAGTGGGAAAGGAGAGGAGGAGAAAAGCCTTCAAACACAATAAGCCTTAGAAGTTTTTTCTCTCATTTTTAGATAAAATCAAGTACAAGGAGGCCTTTTATTTATAAGAGATGAATACACATAAAATAAGTTTTGAAAAAGAAAGAAGAAATTTTTTTAAAAAATAAAATACATTAAAGGAAATGAAAATTCAACCATTGGTAAATAGGGGAAAGAAAATTCAACTTTGGCAGGTGTGATAAAGAAAATTCAAAATTGGTAGGTGGGATGAAATGATCTTCACCTACCATCCTTCATTTCTATTTGATTGGGTTGAATTGGTTGAATCGAGTCGAACTCATCTTGTTAGTATTCTTTTTTCCT
The DNA here is from genome assembly GCA_019297695.1 of Apostasia ramifera. Taxonomy (NCBI): domain Eukaryota; kingdom Viridiplantae; phylum Streptophyta; class Magnoliopsida; order Asparagales; family Orchidaceae; genus Apostasia; species Apostasia ramifera. The sequence goes on along the minus strand of JAEMOT010003214.1, from coordinate 24,775 downwards.
TCGTTATTTGATCTCTTAATCACATACTTTTACTTTTCCAAATATATAACTTTTTACTAATATTTATACTGAGGAAATAACCAAAGTATCACATGATGCCGTTAATTTTTTGACTTAATTCATTTTGGTTTTTGATATTTTGATTGTGCAGGTTCTTGAAAGCTATGAGCGAGCATATAGTAATATGGTTCGAGTTCAACAACTCTCAGAATTAGAAGAGGTCTTCATAGTTTGCACTATTAATATTCTTCTCATTGTAACTTCTATGAATTTTATGAATAAATTTTAGTATGTATGCATTCATGTATACATGTATGTATGTATTATCTATATATTTATATGTGCACGAGCACGCTCCTGTGTTCGCTCTTTATTATTTTATGTTTTACATTTAATTGAATTCATTTAGATTTTTGTTTATACTATTAAAAAAATTGATGAATGATTTTGGAATCCATCTAATTACAGTTGGTTAGAAAATGATGAATAGAGACAATTCACATGAGCTCTCATTTATTTACATTTGCAAATAAATGGTATGCTTTTCGCTATAGGTCATTGATTACTGCACTCTTCCGATGGGCAACTCTGTTGCAGAAGGTCGAAGAGATTTGATACGCAATATGTGGAATGAGCGGATACGGGGTGCTAAGCGCAATGTTGAGGTTAGCTATATATTTAATATTTAAACTTTTGCATTATTTGAAATCATTTTGAAATTGTTGCATGGACTTATCAAAAAACTAAAAGGTTCACTTCAATGGCATCATTAAATATAGGTGTCATTTACTAGTTGATTGCTAGACCTTAATTATTTTAAGAATATTATGAATGTAGTTAGTGCTTTTGCTTCCTTTATTGGCTTGGAAGGTAGATTGAAAAATATAATTTTTGAAAGGTGAAAACTCTAATTTTAGATATGTAAGGACAACTTATTGTAGCAAACATATGAGGAAAAAGATAGCTATTTGAAGCGATGTAATTAAGTATGTAGACTCTAATTGGATAGTTTTTGAGCAAACTTATGATTTCATGTATTTAAGCAGGCTTGAGACGTATAATTTGCTATTGACTTTCCTTGATTTTGCTACAATTTTTTATGTGGTGATAATTACACATAGTAAAGTAGATCTACTAAATCACAAAGAAAATATTTGCTATTAAGAATGAAAGGAAGAATATTTGACCGCATAACAAAGAGTAGCAACCTAAAATTTAGTTTCCTAGAAAAAATTTAAAATCTAACAACCGCAAAACAGAACACTTCTAATAGGGTCTCGTGGTAGTATCAAATACGTGTCAGATACGGATACGGGCACACCACAAACACACCTTGACAGACACGCCAAAATCCGTGATCAATTCTTTTTTATAAAAATCATGTTGGACATGTAGGGGACACTTTCGGGATAGGTGGTTCAACAATTTATCTTAAGTTCTATGTTCTCACTCATGTCCCACCACTTCTCTTTATTCTTGCTCACGTTCCCCTATTCGTGTCTCCCAGTCATCCCTACCCTCATCTTCGTCGTGTGAGTGATCAGCAGCCGTCGTCTTTCAGGAGGTCAACTAGCTTTCTATTCCTTTGGTGCATACAACAAGCGATAGTCTAGTTCAAATATTATGTCAAGTAAAAGGTATGTATGATGAGTGATTGAGCCTTCATCAACTTTGCAAACGCTAACCAATGCTATTTTGGAAATGCATATGAAGTCTAACAGACTCTTGACTTTTTGAGGGAAACAAAACTGATTATAAGTTGTTGCTAATACGTCAAGGTTTAGTTCTATAGAATGATGTCAAGGGTAGGCTCAAAGCAAAAGCTATATGCTCTTCTAAAACAGTGCATCTCTGTAAATCAGTGTTTTGAACTTAGCAATTTAGTAAATAAGTTACCGATAAACCCTTATCATACAGCAAATGGCCTTCATTGTTGTTGCAGAGTGCACCATTAGGATTCATGGGCTATCATATTTGATGCTAAACCAGAAAAATTAGAGTAGATGAGGCTTCTTTAGTTTCACCTTATGACCAAAACTGAAACCAAGTTTTAAAACCTTGATATATATGCATATACATACATAAAACATGCATACATATATATATATATATATATATATATATATATATATATATATATCATATATGTCAATATGAAGTGTAACCTGTTAAAGATTGATATGCATCAATTCAAAAGGATGTAGAAGCTGTTGATCTAATTATCTTTTGTGAGTGTAATTTTATAGTTTAATAAGTTCACAGGTAAAAGCTATTAATGCATAAATAGTAATGGAAATGCAAATCTAGTTTTTGAAAATATCAATATCCTTTTTCATCCTCATTCTGCGCATGGAAGTTTCGGGGATACAATCAATCCTAGTTGTCATGTCAGCCCGAAGCTGTAATTAGGATCGTTTGGTTAGGAGAAGTTGGCTACTTTCTCCTTGGAGCTAATTCCAGGTGCATCTGGTCAGTTTTGGGATGCCTACTGATTTCTATTTGGGCTTCCTCATATATTTCCAAAATATCTAATAAAAGTTGGGGTTACAACTAGGATGAATATGGCAAATATTTTTATCTTTATTGAAATTATGTGCTCTATTTCACTGTGATCTCTTTTATCTCGGTTGCATCTCTACCTACCTCCTCTTCACCTTGAAAAAATAAAAGTAACTTAAATTTAACCAACGGTGCTGGTAAAAATGGAATGGTTCATGGGATGGATTTTCATGTATTGATATTACATTTAAGCATTATGTTTTAGTACTTTAATTTTCCATTTGACTAATAACAGCCTAGGAGTTCAAAAACAAAGTGGATTTGTGTTACAAGCAACTCTTGTGCCAATGAATCAGAAATAAAAGTGGGTGTTTACTTTTGAATTCAGTTACACTTTTGATTGCATGCATTTGCATGGCTGAGTGCTGCATTGTATCTTTTGATATGGGTGTACAGCTGTTAATATAGCAAACATTGCTTCAGGTTTGGCAAGCACTTCTTGCAGTCCGTGAGCTTGTCCTTCCCCCTACTGAAGATATAGAAACTTGGCTTAAATTTGCCTCTCTTTGTCGGAAGAGTGGACGCATAAGTCATGCTAGATCTACTTTGTGCAAAATTCTTCAGGTTATTCTTTATTCCTTTGCAATGGAATTATTTCTGTTTTTAGTTGCAATGAGGGAAATTTGGTTAGAATGCTAGTGAGATGTGACTTTCTTTACATGTTCAATGTTTTGCAGTATGATCCTGAATCATCTCCTAACTCATTTTTTCACGGGCACCCTCGAGTAATATTAGCCTACCTTAAGTACCAGTGGTCTCTCGGAGATGACCACAAAAGAAGAGAAGCATTTTCGAGACTACAAGTATGTTGTCTTCTTGTGATTTTGAAGATTCACTTATGTTGCTAATGTTTTTCTTGAATTTCTGAACTTCATTTTTAATTTGTGAATGCCTCTTGACAAATAAGTGTAGCTGATTCCAAGTAGCATGGGCTCAAGGCTTAATTGTTGTTTTGTTGTTAATGCTTCTCGAGAAATTCTCCAGGATTTAGCGCTTCAGGTTGCTTCTAATGGAAGTGCATTCTCTGGTGCGTCTGGGAGCCCAATTAATCCTTCAAATGCTGGTGTTCCTCTTCTAGCTCGTGTCTATCTAAAACTTGGAACATGGCAGCGTGCTCTAACACCTTCATTAGATGATGAGTCCGTCCAAGGTAGCTAGCAATTTTGCCTTCTCTTCAACTGTTCATTTCATTTTTTATTTTTATTTTGATTACAATTTCTGTGCATTCTACAGAAATTCTTATTTCATTCAAGAATGCTACCCAGTGCACTAAGGATTGGGCAAAGGCATGGCATACATGGGCATTGTTTAATACCGCTGTTATGTCTCATTATACTTTGAGAGGTTACCCTGGTATAGCAGGACAATATGTTGTAGCTGCAGTTACAGGATATTTTTATTCAATTGCTTGTGCATCGACTGCTAAAGGAGTTGACGACAGTTTACAAGTATACTTCTTCACGAGAATATTTGGTTACATTCTTTAAAGCTCTATATATTAGCATTTAGTTTAATAAAGCTTTGTAATTGCTTATAAACATGAATTAGGCTTTTTGCATGTCAAGGGCTAATTTATACTCTTTGTTTATGGGTGGATTAATGCTTGGATTTGCAGTTTAAACCTATAAATTTTGATAATTAAGTTCTGTAATAATGTAAGCACGTAGCTGCCGGGTTCCGAGTCCCGAATAAGAAACGCAGATGGTTGCGTTAGACAGTCAACAGCCAGTGTAAAATTTGTCAAATAAACATAATATAAATCCTTTAAAAAATTGTGCTAAAACTAGGGAAGTTTCCTGAAAGCGGTATGTTGTATTATCTAAATATAATGAAAAGTGTGCAAAGGTCGCTGTACCAGTGCCCAGGTGTAGTAATAAGTGAGCAAGGATTTTCATATCATGAACGGATGGAGGTAAAGAAGTTATTCTAAAACACTAATACTAAGATTCAAGGCACTAGAATAAGGTTAGGAACTTGGAATATAGGCACCCAAACGGGCAAGTTAACGGTGTTGGTGGATATTATGATATATAAGAAAATTAATATTCTATGTTTACAAAAAGTAAAATGGGTGGGAGAGAAAGCCAAAAAAACTGATAGCTTAGATTTCAAACTTTGGTACTCTGGCAAGAATAAAATCAGAAATAGGGTAGATATAATTTGGGATAAGAGTTTGAAAAATCATGTAATGGAAGTCAAGAGGAATGGAGATAGAATTATAACTTTCAAAATTATGATCAATGGAATGACTATTAACATTATAAATGTTTGCACTCTCCAAGTAAGTTTAAATGCAAGTTAAAGAAAAGTTTTGGAAGGATTTAAAAGAACTATTACAAGGAATACTTTAGGAGAAAAGAATATGTATTGGAGAAGATCTAGATAAACATATTGGACGTGTTGCTAAGGAATTTAATAGCATCTATGGTGGGTATGATTTTGAGAAAACTAATGAGAAGGGTTAAATTATTTTAGAGCTCTCTTAAGTTTATAATTTTATAATTGCTAATATTTTATTTAAGAAAAGAGAAGAGCATATTGTCACTAATAACAATGGGTCTTCCAAATCGTAGATTGATAATTTTCTTTCAAGAAAATGAGATCACTTGCAGTGTAGAAATTATAAAATCATCCCAAGTGAATATTTGACTGTCCAACATCAGTTAATAGTTTTAGATCTCAAAATGAAGAGTTAGAGAAGAAATGTAAATTAAAACAATGTTCTCAAACTTGATAGTAGAATCTAGTAAATGAAAAATAAAAATATCTTTAGGAAAAGAGTTACAGAACTTGGGCAGTGGAACATTAAGGAAAAAACTGATTTTATGTGATTAATAGTTGCTAACTGCATTTATAATGCAGCAAAGGAAATATTAAGAGAATCTAAAAAAAAGACTTTTAATAATAAAAATGCTTGGTGGTGAAAATAAAATGTACAAGATAAAGTTAAAAAGAAGAAAATATACTATGAAAATTGGTACAAATGCAAGAACAAAAGAATTGGGGGAAATACAAAATAGCTGGACAAGAGTTCAAGAAAACTGCTTATATTACAAAAAATATGGCATTTGAGAATTTACATAAAAATTGAATACCAAATTAAGAGAAAAATATGTGCATACTTGTTAAGATAAGAGATAAGAAAATTAAAGACTTTATTCAACTAAAATGTATTAAAAATAAGGATCACAAAGTATTTTTTAAGAAAAAAGATATCCAAATAGATGGATAGATTATTTTCAAAAAAAAATTAATGATGGTTGTGATAATACATTTGATCTTATAAAATTTAACATTCAAAAAAAAAATAAAAATGGCTATTATATCCGTCATATTAGTAAAGCTGAAGTTTGAGAAACTTTAAGGAAGATGAAGTATAAGAAGGTAGTTAAACCGGATGATGTTCCAATAGCTATTTTGAAACATATGGGAAATGAAAGAGTGCCTTGGTTTACTAGATTATTTAATATAATTTTGAAGTCTAAAGAAATATCAAATGAGTAGAGAAAAAGTACATTGGTACTTATTATGAGAATAAAGGTGATGTATAGAATTGTGCCAATATAAAGGTATTAAATTAATAAGTCATACTTTAAAATTTTGAGAAAAGGTAATAAAGCAGAGATTACATTGTAATACGAAGGTGTCACAGAACTAGTTTGGTTTTATATTTAGTAGATTCATTTTAGAAACTATTCAGTTGTAGAAAGATTTAATGAAAAAATTTAAGAAGAGAAAAGAAAATCTGCATTTAAGTTTTATCAATTTGAAAAAAAAACTTATAATAAAGCTTCGAGGGAAATGCTTTGGAAAATTTTAGAAAATAGAGTTTGCACTTCGTATATTTAAATTATCAAAGATATGTGTAAAAGGATTGTTACTTGTGTTCGAACACAAAGTGATTTAATTAAGGATTTTTCAATTACAATTGAATTATACTAAGGCTCAGTTTTAAGTCTATATCTTATTGGTTTAGTTATAAAAGCCTTGACTGGACATATCTAAAAACCAGTACCTTGATGTATGCTTTTGATAGGTGATATTCTCTTTATTGATAATACTAAAGACTTGGCTAAGATAAAACTTGAGTTATGAAGGAATATCTTAGAATATAAAGGTTTTCATCTTAGCAGATGAAAAATTAAATATATAGAGTGCAAATTTAGTTAAGATAGAATACTTGTATTAGTGAGATAACAATTGATGATCAAGTTATTAGGAAGAGTGAGGTTTAAATATCTTGGATCAATTATACAAAATAATGATGAAATAGATGATGTTATCAGCAGATTCAAGCAGAATTGCTAAAATCGAGAAATGCTTCTAGTCTGTTATATGATAAAAAAATTTCACTTAAACTTAAATGTAGTTCTACAAAATAATTGTAAGACCAATAATATTATATAGTGCTGAATGTTAGCCTATAAAGTAAAAACACATAAGTAAAATAAGTGATTCCTTTCTCTTAGGACATCACCCGACGATCACTCCCTGCCCTCTTCGGCCATGGGCGTCACAGTTAGGGTAGCCTCAGCTGAGAATAAGCACAGGGCAAGTCAGCTTAGATAGTTTGGACATAAACTGTAGGCCAATGGAAGTTCCAGTAAGGAGAATTGAGTTATTGGATTTTGTCTGTGTTAAAAGATAGAGGAAGACTAAATAAGACATGACAAAAAATCATCAGAAAAGATCTCATATATTTGGATATAAATGAGGATTTATCATTTAATAGAATACAATAGAAACAAAGGATTCATGTAGTTGACCTCACATAGTGGGATAAAGGCTTTGTTGTTGTTGTTGTTGTTGTTGTTGTTATTGTAAATTTTGTATTAATGTAAGGCTTTGAATGCTATTGTGAGTTTTAGTTATTTTTCATGTTGTCTAAATGAAAAATTCAAATCTGCAGATTGACCTTTATTGAACTTAGCAATGAAATTGTTGCTAGTAAAATGGCTAAGACATTAATGACATGCTTCTGTAGGAAATTTTATTGTTGCTATTATCTTGAACACTGACCATATTTTGTACATTGACTTATCACGTAACCAATAAAGGCTTTCTATGCCAAATAATTCAGGACATTCTTCGTCTTCTCACATTATGGTTCAATTATGGTGCCACCTCTGAAGTTCAAGTAGCATTGCAAAAAGGGTTTTCTCTTGTTAAGATTGAAATGTGGTTGGTTGTGTTACCTCAAATAATTGCTAGGATACATTCAAATAACAGAGCAGTCAGAGAACTAATTCAGTCACTACTAGTGCGAATCGGGAAAGGCCATCCACAGGTTGGTGTTCCTCTTTTCTTTTTTGTAAACTTTGTAACTCGCTTCCAACTTCTATATTTAATTTATTGATGATGTTACATATGAATGTCGAATGAAGATTGCTTTGCCCCTCTTGTTAGCTTTCTTCAATCCCTTTCCCTTCTTTTAAGTCGGGATGGAATCTTCTACTTGTTATGTATTTTTAGAAGTAAATTGATATGCTGCTGAGCATCTAAAATATAGATTGTTATGAACGCCTATGCACCAAGCAATGAGAAGGCTTCAGAAATACTCAAAAAGATATAGCACTAGATTTTTCATGTCTGCTTTGCCATGCTCAGAACATACTGATATGCCCAGATACATTTGATTCCACCTTTGTTAATCTATACAGTTTCTAGTTCGTCCTTAACTTCATGTACTAAAAAATCCCTTGCTCAGAAAATACTGTTTGAAACTATGTTTGAATTATGGGCGTTAAAGCTCATTGAGCTGCAGTAGCAATATAGTAGTTTGTTAGTGGCTAGGCATCTAGGCCCCCTTAGCAAGAAGCCTTTTTATTTTTTATTTTTTTTTGAAAAAATGTGTATAATGTAAAATAAAACTTGATGAGTTGGGAAATTAGTTGACTGGATATATTGAGAATTATGTAAGTTGTGAAATAAAGTAGTAAAATGAAATATAAAATAATTTTTTATATATTTTTAAATTTAAAAAATAAACTTGGCCATGACATTAGCTTTTTTTTGGCTTTTGGCCAAAGAAGTAATATGGCTTAATGGACTGTATTGTCATAAAGCTGTCTAATGATGAATGCAATAAAAGCTTATTCTTCTTCAGTGCTTCTGAACCTTGAAGAGTTGCATGCAAAATAGCTAATGTGCAAATTTGTACTATGAGCTCTTTGGTTTTTCCTTGTCGTCTATTGAAGGCATACCTGTGGTGAGCATTATTTATAAGGACATGCACTTCTTGGCTTTAGTTGCGTAGTTTTGTTACTTTATTGAATGTGTATACTTTTCTTAAATTTTTAACTACTTGGTTCTTTGAGCATTGAATTTCCATACTATCTGTTTGTTTAAGTAAACATAGCTTACATAGCTTACATAGCTTATCGCGGCCATACAATCTTACATATCTTAACATCGTTGGTCTTAAGTACATTACACAGCATGCACATGCACGCATCCAACATACATAAAGATTTTTTTCCATGAAATCCTTCTAACATTGTCATATAAATTGTGCATCATATCTGTTCCTCTAGATAATCACTTGAAGTTCATCAATTCATGCACGTTTTGAACTTGCTTAAACCTATCCAATGCTTGTCCAAGTTAAATTTTTAGTGCAGCATGTTGATTGTATCATTTGGCCTGATTCATAAATTATACATTGATCGTTACCCTTTTCCCGTTTATTAGGCTCTTATGTACCCACTTTTGGTTGCTTGCAAATCAATAAGTGTGTTACGCAGAGCTGCAGCACAGGAAGTTGTTGATAAGATTAGGCAGCACAGCGGTGTGCTTGTTGATCAGGTGAAATGTATGCAGACTGCTTTTGAAGTTCTACCATTTTCCGTGTGTTAAAATCTTTGTTTTTGGCACTGCTGCTAAAATTTCCAGGCTCAACTTGTATCGAAGGAGCTTATAAGGGTTGCCATCTTATGGCATGAGATGTGGCATGAGGCTTTGGAAGAAGCTAGCCGTTTGTATTTTGGTGAACACAACATTGAAGGAATGCTGGCTGTGCTAGATCCATTGCATGCAATGCTTGAGGAAGGACCTGAGACTCTTATGGAAACTGCTTTCATACAGGTATGCTACAAACTCTTTTTGAGTTATTATTATTAATTTTTGCTTTTATTATTATAAGCATTGTTTTTACTGTTATTATTGTTGTCATTATTATTGCTTATACAATGATACCTATCAAAAGAGGTACTTTTATGAATTATTGATGGGGACATTAAGATGATAGATAGTCTAGATTAGGTCTCATAGCTTGCTCTTGATAGATTATGCAGATTATGTATATATATATATATGTATATATATTTAAATTGGTTGAATTTATTCAAATTAAATTTTATCTAAGTTGATTTAATGATGTTGGATAATATCATTTAAATGGATAAATTTAATTAATTTAAATTAGTTGGAATTATTTTATTTGAATAATTATTTAGAGTTATAATTATTCATTTTTTTATTTTTATTTTAATTTATTTGTCTATAAATAGGCTAGAGTCTGTACATATTTGGAGAACTTTTAATGAATAAAATTTGCATTGTTTGCATCTAATGTTGGAATAGGTTAGCCTAGGGATTCCAAAAGGAAAAGGTAGAGGACCTTTGGTGATAATCCTAGAAACCCCAATTATCACTTTCTGTCATATTTTTCTCCATCTTCTAGACCCTAGCCTCCTCATCTTCGTTGTTCTGCATCAATTATCTACTTAAGATGGAATTTGGATATTCTGTTATTTTATGCTTGTCAAAGATTAAATTGTTCTTATCTGACACTTCTTTAGTAAAATTGCTTATTTACATGGTTTTCTTTTTATTCACACTTAAAATAGAATTGGAATTGGAAACTGAAAAAGAAATTATTTGCTAATCATTTTTGTGGGGGAAGCAACATTTATTTTAAGTTTCAACCTTTACTGTATTAGTCAGTCTCTTATTCTTCATGTATGTTTGATACCATTCTTTTTTTTTAAAGGTAAATATCATCCAAGTCCCTGAGGATCGAGATAATATCAAGTAGGTCTATGATTTCAAAAATCTTTCAATAGGGTTCCTAAGGTTGATATTTTATTTCAATCAAGTTCTTTTTATAAATTCTATCAAAATTTATTTGTGAATTAAATTTTAAAAATTTAAAATGACAAAAATACCATCTCCCTGCTCACCCTTCTGTCGACTCTACCCACCTTCACCATCGCCTACATGCAGGCTCTGCAACGCAAGGTTGCTGTCTGCGCGTCAGCAATTGCACAACGGATGAAACAATCTTATGTGACCGCCTACACATATGGAGCCTTGCGCTGCCCCGTGCCGACAGGTTCCTTCAATGAGTGATAACTACGACAATGATTCAGCCGCAGTGCAGCATGGGCAAGGTTGCCATAAAAGAGAAATGGGAGAATATTTTCGTCATTTTATATTTTAAATTTTAATCTAAAAATAAATGCTAGAATTTATAAAAAATGTCTTGATTAAAATAAAATATCAACCTTAATGTCCCTATTGAAAGATTTTTAAAATTGTAGACCTACTTGATATTACCCTTTAACTTCAAGAACCTGAATGATATTTGCCCTTTATTTGTCATGCCTTTTTTTCAATATTTGTTTTATTATTTTCTAGTAAACTTAACTATTTCTTGGTAGTATTATGAATACTTAAAGCTTCTTCTTTCATGCAAGTCTTGTTTGCATCTCTCAAGAATACTGAAGTATTTGTGAAAAACATACAACCACCACCACCAAGCCTTTTGTCCCACTAGGTGGGTCGGCCACATAAATCTTTTGTTTTTATTACGCTCTATCAAATAAGAATTCCAAATTTAACTTCAAGTATATGAGATCATTTTTTATAGTTTCTTGTCATATTTTTTTTATCTTCTTCTTCCTTTTTTTATATGGTAAAATTCAATAATCTAACTCTCTTTACTGAAGCTTCTGTCAACATATGATTTATATGCCCAAATAATCTAAGCTCTCTAGATTATCTTCAATTGAGGCTATGTTAACCTAGATATACTCATTCCTCATCATGTCCCCTCATGTATACTCACTCATCCACTTTATACTCACTTATCCACTTTACCATCTACATTCCTGTGACACTTATTTTATTTATATATTTTTACTTGTAAGCAAGCATTCAACATCATATAACATCGTTAGTCTCAAGTATCGATGAGTGATTGATCATGATTATCATAAATTCATGCATTATATATCTTTCGAGAAGCTTACACTATTAATTTATATTGAACATGTATTTGGTTGCTCCATATCGTCATTACATGAGATAGTGTGCATGCGTGTGGTAAGATAGATTGATGGGTGCCTTTAGTGGTGGGAATTGACGGGTCCCAATGTAAGCGAGGCAACAAGTTCAACTAAGAAATGACAATCTTATCCATTGATATGTCGACCATGTAACTCAACAGATTGTTGTAGTATCTATTAATAAATAAATGATAATGTATGGCATGCAAGAATGTGATAATCTATGAGCATTTGATGTCTTATATGTTCACAAGTTCTCCATTCATTTCATTTGATTAGGTAATGATTTAATTTCTTCATATCATTTGTTTATAATTCACTAAAATTTTTTTTTTTTTTTTTAAACAAATTTCTTGTTTTCTATATATTTTGAAAGCTTGCTTTAGCATAATTATATTGGTTTGTTTCTATTGCTTGTTTGGCAAACAATTGTTGACTGTTTCAATGAGCTCAATTCCTTGCTACACACTATTCGTTTTGATATCATATCAACTAGTGTATGATTGATAAGATTTCCAATTTTTACTTATTTAAATTTGACCTGCCACTGAGTAATTTGTAGTCACGTCATTATTATATGTTGATTACATATTAATCATAGGGTTGGGAGTTTATGCAAAAAGAATGTATTACCTCTTGATTGTATAAATCAAATTATTCGTGTTATATTTTGCTTTATACAGGAATCATTTTTGCAAATGATTCCTTTTTGTAATCATATTATATAGTGTGGGCTTGTGGTTGTGTTTTAGTTAATGAAGTTTTGTATAATGCTTATTTTTGTGATAAGTTACATATATATATATATGGAAAACTATTTGTTATTGGAAATGTTAATTGTCACCCCAGTTTGTCAAGATGTTGCTAAAAGTTTCCTAAATAATGGGTACTGTGGGGTTGGGTCGGACATGCTAAATCCAATTATGCCTATTTTCTATATTCAAAGCTCTAATGGATGTCATTGCCACACTTTTCTCAGTCATTACTCTGTCACTCCTATGTTACCAATTTTCCAAAACTTTGCACATATAGCAAAGACAATATCATGTTTACATGAAAGAATTTGTTTAATGTATTCCATCTATTATATTTTTCACATAATACTCGAAGCATCAGTGAACCACTCGTTATTGCCCCTACTAGTAATATCCTCATCTAAACTTCCATTTTGTACAAAAGATTAACAAATCATGATTACTAGATCACCTGAAGTTAATTTAATTTCTGTTTTTGGAAATTACAAATTTTAACAACAATAAAGTTGCATACCATATACTTGGAATTTTAACTAAACTCAAGCCACTAGTAAGAACTTCATTTGACAATTCGTTGAAATGACATTCAATGACGAATACAAATAGACATGGTCCAAAGGTTAATACACGGTGTAATATTGAGTGGTTGAAAATTTTTTGGTCACTTCACCACTACCTCTGATATAATTATTTTTGCATGCTTAGCTCTGCAGTACTTGCATTTCTCTCCGAAACTTGAGTTTTGAGGTTACTCGGGTATTTCTGCACACAATGTTGTATTTTGCCTACAAATCATAAGATTGACATTTGGAAATCTCTCAATTTATGCTTTCTTTTTCAATTTCTCAAACCATTTCAAACACTTGTGGATTTCTATCAAGGTTCCAACAAGAAACGAAAACTCCATATTTTTGCTACAACATAATGAGTACCTTTCACCTTAAAGGCATCAACTCAATGTTGTGAAACCCAATCAGATGCCATTATTGAGAAATTTGCTTTACTAAAAAAAATTTTCATTAATTGCTAACATACAAATAACCACCCACTCATATGCTTTTTCCTTCAAATGGGCTAAACCTTCTTATGTTGCTTAACCATGGAGGTTCCAAGAAGAAAGAAAAACTCCATATTTTGCTACAATCATAGGATGTACCTTTCACCACAAAGCACAGGAAATCAAATATTGTGGAATCTAATCTTTTCTTTACTACCAATCTTCATTAATTGCTTTAACAAATAAGCAGCCTCCCAAGATGATCGTCTCAGACTAAAATTAAAGGCCACTTTCATTCTATTTGCAAGGATGAACCGCCCCCAAGTGATTTCTCTAGCTGGTTTGAGCTTCGGTGACAATGTTGTGCTCTTCTTGTTCACATTGGACAAAGTGAAAAGAGAGCGTGGGCATGGTTTGGACTCACGGATTTAGCTACATTAGTGGAGGTTGGGTGAGCTGTGGGGCCTATTTTTATTCTTTTATACCAACTTATTACAGGGCATATGTAATGGAAAGCTTAGTGCACCACTAAAAGCAGGTGGTAGAGATTTGTTTTGGAAGAATAAGATGGAAATGTAGATTGAAAATAATACCACTTACTGAAAATAAGCTGACTAACACCTCTTCTGAACTAGTGTAAATTATGTAAATATCTTCCTTTCTTTGACTATTAAAGGTATGCAAATTATCATATTCTTAATTTAGGCTAGTTTTAGATAAATACTAAACTGTTTCCTAAATCTTGTACTATTATAACCTTCTTATTAATCAATTATCAGAATTTTCTATTGAAGTTTTTTAATCTGCAAATAATGTACACCAAGGTGATTTATGGAGATGACATAATATAAAAAGATATTAAAACCCTTTTTACCAATGGTTTAAGTTCCTTTATCTGAAGAAATTGAAAATCCTTTTGTTTTCTCTGTATATCCATGTTATTTATGACCTTTTCCGATGACATTTTAGGCATATGGTCGTGAATTATTGGAAGCTCGGGAATGTTGCTTCAAGTACAGGAGGACTGGAAAGGATGCTGAGCTTACTCAGGTTTTCACGATCAATCTATGCAATATCTAATGCCAATCATATAATTATATTTCCAATTGGTCATTTATTCACAGACAACTTTGTGCAACTATAGTTCTTATGTTCACTCTTGATTTTAGGCTTGGGATCTGTATTATCATGTTTTTAAACGAATAGATAAGCAACTTCCTAGCCTGACGACTCTGGACCTTCAGGTAACTTCATAGTGGCTTGCTTCATTATTATCCTTATTAATTGTCATGCTTCTAAACCATTTTGCCATTTGGTGTAATCTCAGTCTGTTTCTCCTGAATTAATTAAATGCCAGAATTTGCAACTTGCGGTGCCCGGCACATATCATGCAGGTGAGGTATTGTAGTTGGCATCTTATCTTTTGCTAGTGAATTTAGTATGTTTCATTCATTTGGCTTCTTTTTATTTGACTTTGAATAAAAATCCTAGATGTTGCTTGAAGTCACTATATTATTATATCTAACAATGTGTTTGTTTACTAGTATATTTGTTTCCTATTATTTTCCATTGATCAAAAGAATGATCAAAGTTTTTCAAATTTCTCTTTCTACTTAATAATATATTTCAGAGTAGGTCTGCCTCTCTGTTAGCTTGAGACTCATGCTTATATCATACAAGTATTTACATCTATACTTCTCCCTTTGAACTTTCTTTTGAAGAATTGAAAATGTTAGACAAATGATACTAAAACTGAAGGAAAAAGATCAGTGTTGGTTCAGGACCGATTTTGACTTGTTGAGCATTTTAGAGAGCTAGGGTTTTGGATCGTATCTTATATCCAATATTAACATCAAGGCCACTCGGAGAAAGTTATGAACAAACAATCAACATATCTCCTGGATTCTTAGAATTCTGTCTTAGAGGAGGAATTTCGGCTTTCAAGCTTTGTTTAGAGGTTGCTTGGCAGCAGAGTCATAAGAAAGTGATTCCTTCTGGGGAACAGGCGTGGCCAACTTCCCTCAGCTAATTGGTAGGAGATATTCATGATGTCAAGAGATTGGGATTATGTTTCAATGCAAGTGAACCTAGAAGAGAATGGGAGTAAACATAATGGCTAAGTGGGCTCTAAAGTATCAAGATTTTGACATGGGCTTCTACTATGCGTGTCATCAAGTTAATCAACAGTTAGAGAAGGATGGAGCATCCTATGCTTTCATTTTGTATATACATATATATATATATAATATAATATATATATATGTATGTATATATGTATGTATATGTGTGTGTGTGTATGTATACACATTTACTTACTATTAGAAATTGGGTATTAGATTGACACAAATATTAATGGGCTAACCCAATAAGGTGAAAGGATGCCCATGATGAAAATGTGTGATCATGATATATCTCTTAGTCAACAGGTGCATCACATTATGCACACACCCCCATGAATATTATAAATATCTATATGGTCTCCCATCTCCCATATTTAAGATATACATTATAACCAATTATTCTGGTATTTGAGAGAGTGTAGTATTGAGAGTTCAGTTCGCAAGATCATCTCCACTACGTACATCAAGAATGTAAAAGATAAACATATAGATCAAATCACTTCCACTATAAAAAAGTATAACTAATTAATTTCTAACACTTATATCTATTACTGATCATCTATGTTAATAATATGCCTTTTTTTAGTTATTATGATGATAAAATTGAGTTATTATTTTTGAAGAAGCAAATTTGTTTATTTTGGATGATTGCTGATGATAGAAAGTGTCCAACTGTCGTAGAATGAATATTTTTGGTTCTGTTTTATTTTCAATTCATGAGGCTTGTTTCAAATCTATTGTACACATAATTGTAAGCAAATTCGATATGCTTGATGATTTTACTTTTGCATGTCTGAGTAACTTGTATATTCAAGGCTAATCTTGTTATTTTCTCCTATTACGTGGCATTCATTTTTTCCTTTTATACTTCTCATGGTTTTCTTTTTGCATCTGTTGCAGATGAGCCATTGGTTACTATCGCATCATTTGCACCGCAGCTTGTGGTCATCACATCCAAACAAAGACCTCGGAAATTGACAATTCATGGAAGTGATGGGGAGGATTATGCTTTCTTGCTAAAGGGCCATGAGGATTTACGTCAGGATGAACGAGTAATGCAGGTCAGTTTTATGCATCTCTTTCACATGGTTATGATGAAAAGTTGCTTTTGTCCCGTCCAATATCTTTTTATTGAATTTTCCTTCAGCCTATCAAGCACAAGATTTTCTTTGGTTAATTTCTTGTTGCTAAAGATTTGACCCCTCTGGATAAATGGACAATGCTTTCAGCATCATCATATGTAATGTGTATTCTTCTCCATGTTTAATATTTAATGTGTTTTCAACTACTGATAACCAAAATCTGAGGTGAAAGAGAAATCATAATTTATTTTGTAGCAAATCCCAAAAAAATTATGTTTTCAGGTGGCACATCAGGGTTAAACTCATGGTTTTACGTAATTCCTTATAGATTGCATTTGGAATAGTCAACAATTTCCTAATTGTAATGGTGGTGATGCTACCTATGTTTGCTGGATCGATGGATGCATGCATGCTTCTTTGTATTGATGTTTCGGTGTCTGTTCATTAGTTTTTTATAGGTGGAACTTGACTTTGTGTCTCTGAAGCCTTGTTGTCTGAACCAAATTTTTTGTGTAGCTTTTTGGGTTGGTCAATACTCTTCTTGAGAACTCAAGAAAAACTTCTGAGAAAGATCTATCAATTCAGCGTTATGCTGTTATTCCTTTATCTCCAAATAGTGGATTGATTGGATGGGTTCCAAATTGCGACACACTTCACCATTTAATCAGGGAATACAGAGATGCAAGAAAGGTATATTCTTATAGAGAATCTTATGGTTTTTTATCTAGTTGCTAATTTACTAGCGACTCTCTTGATTGGTTGCAGATGTTCTTAAATCAAGAGCACAGGCTGATGCTAGCATTTGCACCAGATTATGACCGCTTACCCCTCATTGCTAAGGTGGAAGTTTTTGAGCATGCTTTACAGAATACTGAAGGAAATGATCTGGCTAAGGTACGATTGTCCTGCTGACAATGTGGTTGTGTATTGCAAAGTTCGTTTTGGAACATTATGTGATCTAAGTGAGTTATTGTTATATCAATGGCATTGTTGTAACCAAATTTTATGTTTATTTTTTAGGTCCTTTGGTTAAAAAGTCGAACCTCGGAAGTTTGGCTAGCACGACGGACAAATTATTCAAGAAGCTTGGCAGTGATGAGTATGGTATGAAATGCTTTGGGTTTTTTTTTTATTGTTAAGTCAAATCATACCTATGGGTTGTCAATGGTTTGGTGCTTCAAAATATCCTTTATATCTGTTAGGTGGGGTACCTTCTTGGGTTAGGGGACCGGCATCCAAGTAACCTTATGCTGCACCGCTATAGGTATTTGAGATACTTATTAGTTTCTGGTGTTTGGCCTTTTGTACATAAATTTCCTCTGTTTATTCTTGATAAAATATACTGCAGTGGAAAGATTTTACACATTGATTTTGGAGATTGCTTTGAGGCTTCAATGAACAGAGAAAAGTTTCCAGAAAAGGTACGCCTCTGATTTATGAGTTATGGACTCTAGGAGTTTCATGCCAATAATAGGCGAAAAACTATTGGGCAGGTACCTTTTCGCTTAACTAGAATGCTCTTGAAAGCAATGGAAGTCAGTGGCATTGAAGGAACATTTAGATTGACTTGTGAAAATGTAATGCAAGTTCTCCGAACGAGTAAGGACAGTGTCATGGCAATGATGGAGGTGAATTGCAAAATGAACTTTTTTTTAGTAGTTAATACCATTTTTATGATAAAATTACTGTGATTTGGTTTCGCATCATTCATTCAATATATAACTTTCTTATGAGAAGACATGCACACCAGACATTCTTCCTTTCCATTCTTTCACCATATCATGGAGTTTTTGGTCATGTACACATTTCTAACTGTTTTAAAAGCTGCCCAGCATTTTCTTTGGAATATCACTTAAGTTGTTTCACAAGAAGTAGAGGCTTTTCTTTAGGAATAGGCCCTGAAAGATAAAGGATCATAAGGACCAAAGGTAATCTGGGGAGTATCAGATGTTCCCCTGTAGTAAATTTTGCATTGCTTAGCTTATAAATAGGAATTCACATAGAAAGGATCAACTTCCTTTATCCTAGGATTGCATTTTCCCATATCCTAGGATCAGGATCAACTGCCCATAGTAAATGTTACATATAGCCATGCATTTTGCCATAGCATTACTGCTGCTACCTTGCCTACTTTTTGAGTCTTGTTTGAGGTATACAAGAACATTTATTGTTGTGTAAGTATAGTTTTTAGTATTATACATCCTCATCCTCATCCTCATCCTCATCCTCATCCTCATCATCATCATCATCATCACCATCATCAATATTATTCTTACCTCAACTTGTGGCTTGGATTTATGAAACTATTCAGTGAATCATGTTTTGTGCTGTTTGAGTTGTGTATCTTATTTGCAGATATTATGCATTCTCTAGCTAGTTACTTTTGCGTACCTTATTCTCTATTCATTTGACATAAGTGCGTTTTAACTGCTGTAGTTATGCATACTCAACCCTATATTCTTTGATCTTATCTTTAATGGATGCCTAAACCTCCATCCGGTGCAAGGAAAAGTTTCTAAATGTGAAGAAGGCCAATTGATAATATAAAGTTTGCTTATTTGTTGATAATTTTGAAAGCCAAGTTTCAGTGTTTCCTAGTTTGGTGAGGCATCACTGTTCACAAATATGGCCCTGCAGCAGTTTCACATGCTGTGGAATGGCATCTGTGGAGTGCAGAAAATAGCACTGTCATTCGGAAAGCAGGTTGTATCTATGGCTTATGACTTATGCAAGAAAAATTTGTTTTCTCAGGCATTTGTTCATGATCCTCTCATCAATTGGAGATTATTTAATTTTAATGAAGTTCCTCAAATACCAAACTTGGGAAGCTCTCATGTTCATCCAGTTGTGAATAGTGATGAGCCCGTCCCTAGTAGAGAGCTTGTTCAGCCTCTTCGTGGAGCTCGGGAAAGGGAATTACTTCAGGTTCTTACATTCTGTTCTTTTCGAAAGTTTTCTATATATTATTATATTGCAGTTCAAGGAGTTGTGCAACTTCAATTACTTTCACAGGCTGTTAATCAACTTGGGGATCCTAATGAGGTCCTGAATGAGCGTGCTGTGGCTGTCATGGCTCGGATGAGCAATAAGCTGACTGGACGTGATTTCTCATCTGGATCTTCATTGTCAGGGGCTGGCAGCTCAGTTCAACACGGGGAACCTGGTACTCTCAGTTCTAGTGATGCGCGAGAAGTTGATCATGGTCTATCTGTAAAACTTCAGGTTCAGAAGTTGATCATACAAGCGACATCTCATGAGAATTTGTGTCAGAATTATGTTGGGTAAGTGTTCAAAAAATTTCATTTTTGTGCTACTGTTTCATCTGCTTATTAGGATTCAGTAAGTTTTTGTAAAAAAAATGCTGCAGAAGAATGAAATAGATCATTAAAATTAATTTTCTTTACATAACCAAGATAATGAATGAACAGATGTCATGAATTATTTTCCATTATTGAACATAACATCAAAACAGGAACTCGATGCTGAAGAATTTATCTTTGCTTTTACTACAGTTTTTATTTTGTGATTATGCTACTTCATAACGTCCTCAAGTTATGATAAACTATGTGACACCGTTTGCTTGTTTTTGTTTTACATCAGGCGGTTCAAGCGTATAGGAAACTCTAATGGAACCTTCCCCATCTAACCCTTTTTAACTTTTACGAATGGTTTACTGTTATTAAAAAATCTGTCCTGAAAATGAGCAGGAACAATTCATGATTTCATTCATTTCTATCTAGCATTTGTGTCTAATTTAAGAAAATCTTTGTACTCAACCTGCAGCTAATTTATCATTCAATTTGCCTCTTGTACTTGTTATTCTCCTCAATGTTTTAGTTATATTAAAGCTATTAATGACTAATACATAAAATGATTTCTGTATGTAGAAATAAAGCCAGGGCTCTATATGCCTACACAGTTGTGAGCTTGTTCAATGGTTTTCGCTCTTATCGTTGAGACAAATTTTTGTGCATAAAATTTAATATTTGTTTCTGTGGGATTTCTGTAGCACCAAAAGAATGCCAGCTTCATGTGCATTAATATTCGTTTCAGACATAAAACCCATGAGCTAAAATTTGATTGATTTTGAGATATAATGAATCTCATGCATAATAGTATGCGCAGAACTAATTTTTTCAATTCTTCTCTTTGTTTTCAGGTGGTGTCCATTTTGGTGAAGATGGAGGGCACCTGTATATACTGTATACAGTCTGTATATTGTATGCTTAGATCTTTATTTATTGTGTATTTATTCGTGTAATAATGTAATTGAGCAGCTTATCAACGGTTATTACGACAAATCATTAAGTGTCTGTATAGTAAAAATTTTCTCTATTGTATGTAATGTAAATTTTTTTTTTTATATTATATGAATTATTGATGGGTTGAGTACTGCATATTCAAGCTGTGGTGCATAGCATTTTATTCCAACTGTGAATAGCAGAAGTGGTTGATCCCAAGCAGTTGATTATCTTTTTATTGAATTTATTGTCTGTAAGTGGCGAGTACGTGTTTCCATATTTTCTGCTGCATGTTCGGTGAGGGAGATATCCTTCAAAAATAATGCTTATCTTATAAATAAAGTTAATTATCATTTTTTAAGATATATGTATTCTTATATTGTGATGATATTTGTCTGAAAAATTATTTATGATATTAAATAAAATTAATTATTATTTGGGATATACATGGTGTGGAGTTTGTTATTATTTTAGTATTTGTATAAATTGTGTAATTATGTCATTTTAAAATTATATGTATGATGATAAACAGTGTATTGGATCTATGATTCAAATTTATTATAAAAGTAAGTTACTTGTTTGAAAATTTAATTAAAAAAATTTACAAATTAAAAGAAATTATCTTTGATTTGTATTGCTTTAACAAAGATTAATGAAAAGTCTCAATTGTTATTGAAAGTTTTAGTTTTGAAAAGAAATTACATTGCTTGTATTTAACTTATTAAAAAAATATGTGGGGGATATTTTTGTTCTAATACAAGAGATTTAATTAAGTATTGTTTAATTACAATTGAATTATATTAAAGTTTAATTATAAATTTATATTTCTTTGAACATATTATACGGATTCTAATTGAAAATATTTAAGAGGATGTGCTTTAAAATATCCTTTTATAAATAATATTTTTATTATTAATGTGATTAGAAATAGGGTTAAGCCAAGATTTTTATTTTGATAAATTTAAAATAAAATTTATGGAATGTAAATATAGTTAAAAAAAATACTAATATTAATGAAATGAAGAATTAATAAGCTTATAAAAAAACATGTGTATATTTCAAATAAAAATATATGTTTAGATACTTCAATTATTAGTGAGATTCAAATAGAATGGATTACATAGATAATACATATGATTATTATATGATATTGAATGGTAACCTACAACGCAAATATATATATAAAATATATGTAGAGTCCAGACTTTTAAGTGAATAAATGAATATATATAAAAAAAATAAATAAAATAAATAAATAAAATAAAAGTAATCTCAATTTTAATCACCATAATAGCAATTTTGTAATTATGGATGTCCACTTGCCCTATGACAATGGGTTTGATTCCAACTAAAATGTAATCACCAACCAAATAATTTCAAGGTCAAGTCATCATGATCTCATCTACAATCAAAGTTCTTAATTTTTAAATGCAGAAGTATGTCAATAAAATTTTTTGTCGTTTCTTTTCTTTTATCTTAATGTGACCGTATTATCATAAACATGATTAAATTTCATTAAAAATGATTAATTTTATCAATTTTATTTCAATTAAAACTGATTCAAAACTCATCAATTTCATTTTGACTGCAACTTAAATAAATTTTTGTATTAAAAGAAAAAGATCATCACATGTATTATAACAAAATTACTAAAACAAAAATTATACTTTTACTTTGCATTTAAAACTGAAACCTAAAACTGAATTTTAAAACCTTCATTGTAAGTTCATCTTGAATGAATAATTCATCAAGCACATTTTAAAGCAAATAAATCACAATAATAATAATAATAATAGAGCTAATCATGATTAAGAATTTTAAAGAATCATAAAAATCTGTCATCACCAATCAGAAAGCAGCACACAAAGCACACAAGGTTAAAATTTATAAAACTATTACATTCAGTAAGGAGATTAAGATATGTTGCCCCTAAAGTTATGATTATTGCTAGCTTGCAAAGGACCAAACCCGACCCAAATCCGCTCCGTTACCATTCCTAATCACATCCAACATATATGTGCAACTATTCAACATAAAATGTAAACCCTGTTTGATACGAGGACTAAAATTAAAAGTACCATGATACTAATTTAAAAATAATAAAAATAATAATAATAAATAAAATTTTTTAATCATTTTACATAAATTATAATATAAAAAATTTTATTTTATTTCACATACTTAATAATTTTTAATAAAAATATTTATTTTATTTCACACTGGAACATTTAACATGCAAATAATATAATAAAAAACTTTGCTTTATTTTCAGGAACTTATTCCTTAGAAACACACAGAAAACTAACAACACACCGAGAGTTATTAGCTACAAACACGCCAAGCGTTATTAGCTACAAAGTTCTCTACATGCTTCGGCATTTCGTCAGGCAAAAGCAATGACGGTGAAGTCCTTTACAATCGCCGCCTGCATAGCCGGCGTTCAGGCACGATACTTGGCAACGTCTGTCGCTAATGCAATGTCCAATCTCAATCTTGCATACCCTCGCCTCGGTGGTTGGCACTGTCCCCCCTATCATTCAAAACCACTAATTACTATCATGCTTCATAAATTTCAAACAAATCTATGCATGTTCTTCATCAAATGCATATGTGATTCATGGAGACATTCAAATGAATCTCTAAAGTGATCATTGTACGGATTTCATGATGTGAGTTAAGTTTTATATACACATACATGAACATAATAAGAATATTCTGAATAACAAAAATAAATCATATTAATTACTATTACATATAGAACCTTAAAAAGTATGAAAATTATTCGACCTCCTTGACATTACATATGAATTAGAGTAATTTTTTGCACACTTATATATTTTAAATGAATCTAAATTAACAAAAAAATTTAAAAAATTTATATATATAAATAGATTTAAATAGTTTAAACTAAGGTTTTAAAAATTGGACCGAACCGACAGGTTCAACCGGTCAAACCGTGAACTGGTCAATTTAATTTTATAACCGGATCCGCTTAAAACCGGTCAGAACCTGTCTAAGCCGCGGTTCAACCGGTCAACCGGTGAACCAATACGGTTGGATCGGTTGAGTTTAAAATTAAAAAAAAAAAAACTTTCCTAAACCCTAGGTCCCTAACTCAGCTCCGTTTTTGCAGCCTCTACTCGCGCGATAGTCGCCAACTCGCATTCCCCTTGCCTCGCACTCTCCTGTCCAACCCCCATCCTCTCGGAATGATTTAGTATTTTAGTATTTTAGTGAAATGGAATGATGAAATGATTTAGTATTTTAGTATTGACAAAACATACTATTTGTTCAGATCTTTTAATGATGAACTAAATATTGTACTCAATATTGTAATTTGTCAATATTTTGTTGGGTTATTATTACTTCGATTTGATTGGAATTATTTTTTGGGTTATTGATGCAAGATATTATTTGTTAAAATTAATTGTTAAATATTCATTTTATGTCTAATTATTGTGTTGATGTGTGAATAATATATATCTCAACTATATTTATAGTATATTTTATAAGTTTTTTTAATTTTTACATCATCCCAGTTCGACCCTGGTTTGATCCCAGTTCGACCATTGAACCTTGAACCTTTCAGTCTACCTGTTTTGAAGCCGGTCCGATTTTCAAAATCTTGATTTAAATATATAAATCACAGATTAATTGAAATTTTAGTAAAAAAAATTTGATTACCAAATCCTGCTGATAGACCAAAAATAATTTAATAAAAAATTATAAGAAAT
>JAEMOT010003212.1:134349-156912 GCA_019297695.1 Apostasia ramifera | reverse complement strand
ACCGTTCCGTTCCGCCAAATTCCCCGTTTCTGTAATTTAAGCGTATTTCCAAACAGAGCCTTAGGGAAAGAATGATACCTAAATATAATTTTCCTTTCCAAACATATCCCGCCTAATATTTTATTTTCATGTGTTTGCGGTTGATTACTTATCTATTGAATTGGGTGAAATGTTCACTCTATTATAATAATTTATATATTTACGTAACCCATTGCGACAATGTCTATATATTTATGACTATTCCAACTTAAGCAGTGAATTTGGATTAATTTGCTAGAGAATTATGGAGAACCTTAATTTGAAGGTATAATTCGGATTTGTTATCAAATATGTTATGAATGGTTTACCATTAATTCATGTAGGAAATATTGTATTTTGAAATAAACTCAATAGAAAAGTATACCTGTTTACCTAAAAATAAGACAACGTACTAAAAATTGCTTAGTTACTTTGTATATAAATTATCCAGTCTCGATAGAAAAACATAACTATTTACTTGAAGTAGTGTCGAGCTGAGGTCCAAACTAAATTTTAGTTAATTCTATTTTAAATATCGTAATTTTGAATGAGTATTCTTTTTAGTTGGTTTTGGCACCTCCTACTTAACTGGACGTGGTTGGAAATCAAGCTAGATTAGTATTGGTAACGATCGGACTGGACGGATCAATTCTAGATCAAACTGGTTTGTTAATCATCCCTACTTCTCGTCAATGATATTTTAATTGATAATAGCAGGACTACTGTAGAAATTGTTTAATCATAATAAATATAAAACTTCTCATATATAATTAATGTATATTTGGCCATTTATTAGTTCTAGTTTTTCCATTAATATGCTTGATCAGGGAATATAGTTGTGATGAATTGCGGGAAGCTCCCCTAGCTTTTAGTTACATTAGATCAAACATCATGTCATGAATGTTTTCAATGCATGGCAGAACTAAATGATGAATCTAGGAACTGAATTCAATGTTTCACCTCCCAAATGAAAAACTTATAGTTATCCAAACTTATTAGTTATGTATTTTATGAAAGGAAAGTTTCATGTTTTTTTTGGAAATTTGACCTTGTATATTTGCAAAAAATAAACAAATACATCAGGCATCGAAGAAGCAATCCTCAAAAGGATTGGGAAAATTTAGGTGTGAGGGGCATTTTCCCTTTTCACATTACATCATATATAGTGGCTTTAGAAGCAACAAAATCAGCTACTCCTGTTTATATGAAAAACTGTATAAGCTTTAAAAGAAAAGACTAATACAACCAAAATATCCGAAAAGGTGCTGTGAGAAGAGCCTTTTTTAGCTGCTCGAAGATTGTCAGTAATGGCTGTAGAAGAATCACCCTTCAGCCCAAGCCGATCTACTCGAGCCGAACAACATCGTGCTATCCTGTTCACCTCTCATGCTCCTCTAGCTTCAGCAATGGAGATGGCTTGGGAAGTCTTTTGTTTTTACTTCTCTTCTTCACCACGTGGTTTTTAAATGTTTTTTGTTTTCTTTGTATGTGTAGCATTTGGTAATTATTACTGAGGGTTTATTGTTGGGAAACGGCTAGACTGTGCCATTTCAAACTGACATGGTTCAAATAAAAACAACATTGTTATTTTGCATGGGTAACTGTGAGCAGATCATCCCTTAGCATGGCAGTGACCTTTGTAACGAGTTAGCATTTCTCTTTTGTCTACTGTCCTTTTGCTTAGTCTGTTAACTGTGGCTGTTGATGTCTGTATATGTGATTGTTTTTAAACTGGATTTTTTAACATTATATTTCTCCAAAACTATCCTATGCTAGGAGGCTGCAAACAATCAAAACGGGCAGGCAGCTCACTCTGCTTGGAGAAATTATGATGATTTCAATGAGTACTTCTGGTGAGTGCAGCCATGATAACTTTATCATTTTCCTGCTTGCTTGATGTTTCTCTGTTCATTAGCAACTTCTTGTTCTTGTGCTGGTGCATTTTTGTCAGTGTTCTATTTCAATTTTGGTTTGTCATCCAATTTAACATTAGAGTCAGCTTATGTTTCATTGTCTTTTGCGAGGTCCCTGCAATGCTTTCAGCTTGGATGGCCATGGCGTTTGGGCTCACCTTTTTTCTTAAAGCCTGTTAGAAGATCTAAGGTTGTAACCAGTTCACAGTTTTTTTTATTAGTCGAGATTGTTGACATGATATTTTCTTGTAGAGATTGTTGCCTTTTGTTCTCTTTCGTTGATTAGTAGGTACAAGTTAACCTATTATCTTTGTGTTATTGAGACTCAGAATTGTCTTTTCTTTTGATCTAGAAGCCTCGGAATTGTTAACTTATATGTTGATGTAGGACAGGTGAATGTTAATGCAATTTAGAGTCAGCAAATTCTGTGTAGCAGAATAATCACAAATTAATGCGGAAGTTTTAGTTTTCAATTTTGTGATGACTAAGAAATTTACCAAACATGCAAAATTAATTTTTTTTCAAATTTTAAATAAATTGGAT
The DNA here is from genome assembly GCA_019297695.1 of Apostasia ramifera. Taxonomy (NCBI): domain Eukaryota; kingdom Viridiplantae; phylum Streptophyta; class Magnoliopsida; order Asparagales; family Orchidaceae; genus Apostasia; species Apostasia ramifera. Next base: position 154,438 of record JAEMOT010003212.1, on the reverse strand, counting down.
TGAAAGTAATTGAAAAATTATCCACTCAGATTATGACGCAATTTAGTTTTCAATGAATCAGAAACGAGAACAGGATTATAGGTCCTCACAGTATTTAACCAACAATAATTAAATTTGCAATCAGTAATAATAGGTCACATAGATGGAACAAATTCGAGCAAATATCAGGCTAGCAAAAAGATCTAGAGTGTTCGATTTAACCAGGTTAGAAGTTTGCTAGAATTCGTACCTACGCCAAGAAATTCAGGGACCAATATGCAATTATCAAAGAACTTAGGGATGCGTCAGCGAGAGTGCGAAGCTCAGGGGAGTGAGGCGCAAGTGCGCAAGTGCGTAGGCGCACGAGCGCACGAGCACAAGCTCGTGGGGTGAGGCATGCGGGAGCAGCTGCGCCGGGCTAAAGCGCGCAGGTGCGGGCGCACGGGACACGAGTGCTTGAGGCGCGTGGGACGTTGGTGCTTGAGGCGCGCGGGACGCTGGTGCTTGAGGCGCCGGCGATCGGGCCGACGGGGGTGCGTGTTGATGAGCAAGGGACGTTGGCTAATGAACTGGACACAGGCACGGGAAGCGGCAAGACGGACTCGGAAGCACAGACGGCGGACATATCGCAGGTGCACGGGCCGGCGAGCTGATCGCAGGTGCACGGGCCGGCGAGCTGATCGCAGGTGCACAGGCCGGCGAGCTGATCGCAGGTGCACGGGTCGACGACGCGGGTCGGTAACTAGGGCGTGGGCATGCAAAACAGCGTGCAAGGCTCAGACTTCTGTGATGTGGAGTCGTCACTAGGGCTCGATAGTGATAGAAATGATGCAGTGGACGATTGGCTCGAACTCGACAAACTCGGACGAGGAGCGGGGTATTTTTTATGTATTCATTACATTGAATTCTTGGCGATAATGATTAGGTGGACGGAAAAAAAATTAAACAAGGCGAATGCTGAGAGCGGTGCAAGTTGAATGGAATCGAATTCGGAGGGGATGAGCTTAAGTGGGTGGGGTTTAGTGATTCTTAGCCTAAGAAGCACGGACACTTCTAAGAAGTAGCCGTGGCGGTGTCGGACACGTATCGGACACGGACACGCCATGGACATGACGGGACACGTGTCGGACACGGCGGGACACGTATCCAATTTTTTTAATTTAAAAAAAAAAATTAGGACACGGCTGGACACTTCTAGGACACTTCTGGACACTTTTAGGACACTTGCAAGACACTTGGACACGGCTCAATTATTAATTAATTAAATTTTAATAAAAAGTAAAATTAATTTTTCCAAAAAACCGGTTCAAATGTTTTGCCCTAGGTTTTCCTCCCTCTCTGTCACGGTCATCTCACAATCTGGTCGCAGCGCCAGTTCTCGCCCAGTTGCCGTCGCTATTGTCGTCGCCGTTGCCGTCGCCGTCGCCGTCGCCTCTCCGGTCGCGGTCTGCATTTCCTTCTTCTTCTTCTTCCTTCTTCTTCTTCTCTGGTTTTCTTCTTCTCCTTGTTCTTCTCTGGTTTTCTTCTTCTGCCTCTTCTTCTTCCTTCGTCTTCTTCTTCCGTCTTCGTCTTCTTACGTCTTCTTCTTCTGCCTTTTCTTCTTCCGTCTGCCGTCTTCTTCTTCTTCTTCTTCTTCTTCTGTCTTCTTCTTCTTCTTCTTCTGTCTTCTTCTTCTTCCGTCTTCTTCTTCTACCTCTTCTTCTTCCGTCTGCCTCTTCCTCTTCTGTCTGCCTCTTCCTCTTCCGTCTTCTTCTTCCTCTTCCGTCTTCTTCTTCTCTGGTTTTCTTCTTCTGCCTCTTCTTCTTCTTCTGTCTTCTTCTTCCGTCTTCTTCTTATCCCTTCTTCTTCTTCTTCCGTCTTCTTCTTCTCCTTCTCTTCTTTTTTGTTTTTTTTGTTTTTATTCTTGTTCTCGTTTTTTTTGTTTTACACTTTGATGCTAATTGCTAGGTCTTTCATATTATTTGGTGACGTTGCGTAAATATCTAATTATATAGCTACATTTTGGCATAGGTATGTCGAAACTCTTCTGAATGAATATTATAGTTTTTATATTTGATTAGTCCTGTTAAATGCATTTAATTTTTTTATATTTTTGCTATCACATATATTTGATCAATTTATAGTTTTTTTATTTTTATTAAAAATCTAGAAAATAAATAATTTTATTTATTTTATGTGTCCTAGAAGTGTCGTGTCTTATTTTTTTTAAAATTGACGTATCCCCGTGTCCTTGTCCTGTTGTGTCCCGTGTCCGTGTCGTATCCGTGCTTCTTAGTTCTTAGCTAAGGCTCATGCCCTTCTCTATTTGGGATATTGATTCATTCTAGAATCAAATAACCTCAAGGGAGATGACATCAATTTTCATTAAACATTAAGAAAATAAGGATAACAGAGAGGTATTTATGTAGACCATACAAACTGACTCAAAAAAGAAAAAAATATATAATGCAATAATCTCCTCATACAAACGAGAAAATATTAGATAACATGCCTAAAATAATAATCAGAAATAACTGATATAAAATAAATACAGGAAATAAAATCTGCCTAAAATGGAATCTTCCATCAATTAGAATGAATTGGTAGATTTCAATCCGCCAAGTCAGTAATTCGCAGCATCCATCTTTTCAAATCTGTTCTGACCATAAGTCTATTCAAATCGAAGCAGTGTGGCTAGATCTCGACCGTCGGCGGTAAACTCTGTTGGGAATGAATCGACGGTCGATCGTGGTGTCCCACCATATACTCTTATTTAATGAAATTCTGCTACTTTATTTTTTAGGTTAATTACTTGCACATCCTTAGAGTTAACCACTAATTACATTTTTCTCTACGAATTTTAAAAATGTACTTATAAGTCTTTAGATTTTAGTTAATATAACATTAGGATTCTTTTATTGTTATCTTTTACAAATTTTCGGATTTACCTTTGTTAAGTGATTTAATTTTCAACTCAATGCTGTTTTTTTCTTATAAATTTTATTACAACTTTGAAGACTCTGTTGCTTCCTCCCTCTCTCTCTGTGGCACGTGTGGTTTAGCAAAGTGGAAGGAGACCTCCCTTTGCCCTTCTGTCTCTCTCTTTCGGCCGCATGAGTGATAGATGGGGAAGAGGTAGAGGGTGATCTTTTGCTTCCACTTCGTTGGGCCACAGGCTTATGTTGCGGGCACTTGTAGGAAGGAGTGAGAGATAGAGAGACTAAGACAGAGAGAAAGATGGAGAGGCAAAGGGGGCTCCTGCTTGCCTCTTCTCTGGACCAGTGGCATGTTCAACACATGGCTGTGAGAGAGAAAAAGAAATTAAAAGAAGGAAAGAGAAAGAAAGAGGTGAGTAAATAAACAATTTTAATAAATTTAGCATGTAAAATACAATTTTTTTCATGGATTTTAATAGAAAACGTTTATTTGGACTTGAATATGTAGTAAATTTCATTTTATGTGCATTTAGATCCTGTTTGGCGCGAGGACTAAATTCAAGACCAAAATGGTGCTAGTTTAAAAAACGACAATAATAATAATAAATAAGTTTTTTTAATCATTCTACATAAATTCTAATATAAAAAAAAATTATTTTACTTCACATACTCAAATAATTTTCAATAAAAATATCAACTTTATTTTACATCCTAGACCAAAATACTCGATTTGTGTAGAATGATTAAAAAAATTTATTTATTATTATTATTGTTATTTTTAAAATTAGTATTATTTTGGTCCTGAATTTGGTCCTCGTGCCAAAGAGGGCATTAATGTTTTATTAGTAATTAAGTTTTTATAATTACTAATAAAAAATCGTGAACCAAAGTATAATTATGAGTTTAACTCTAGGGACCTATCAGTAATTGACCCTTATTGCTTTTTGATTTTTTGTTTTCTTTCTCTTCCTAGCTCTTTCTTTTTGTTTTGGGGGGACATGTTTTTTCGTATTTACATGCTAGTTATATATTTTATATATATATTAATATGCAAACAGCTAAAACTTTAATATTATGCGTCACACACCATGAGTTGACAGAAGTGTATAGGGCATAATATTTGAAAAATGGATGAGTAATATATAATATGATTCCATAGCGTGTTGTGGGTCTAGTTTTTCCTTTTTGAAAGTCGTAGTTATCCCTTTTAAAAGAAATTATTTTGACACTTACTTGCATGCTTCTTTGAAAATCTTTTGAGGTGGTGTGCAAACTTAAATATATTTATCCTAATTTAACTGGCATTGGTTGAATAGTTTAAAGAACTAGCGTGCATACCTAAATGATATTTAGAGTAAGAAGATTGAATTTAGTTGTTAGTTGTTTAATGTGTTGTTTTGCAAGCTTTCTTATGTTAGTGTGTACTATTTACTTAGGGTGTGTGAGATAGCTTTATAGTCGATGAAATCACTTTTGTAGTTAAAAACTAAAAGCAGCAGCCGGTAAAATAGCAATGACATGAATTTTATATTTTAAAAAGCGAAAAAGCACCTACAGTACAAAGTTGAAAATGTTAGTTTTGCGGGTAACTGTTTTGAGCAATTGGGCATGCTGCAAATATATGTAGGACAAAAATGCCCATAAACGTGTAATTGTCCCACAATATAATTGGTTTGTAAATTGGGATAGTGTGTTCTTGAGTTACAATTGCTGTGTAATTAAAACTATGTATATATAATTAGAAACATTCATGTAATTATAGGTACTAATTATACCTGAATATAGCTTCTAATTGTGGTGCACACATATATAGCTATTAATTCTTAAAATTTATCAATATGCATATAATTTTAAATATACATATATTCAAATTTATCATATACAAAATAATACACATATAATGAAATCTATGAACCATATACATGTAATTAAAATATGCTATATATATATCGAATTATATCAAGAACATATATTGGTTGTACATCGTAGTACTTTCTACTAATCAACTTTGTTCTTGATAATAGCTTTTAACTACAGTTTGTCTAACATAAACAACTTTGTATGACATCATGTCATACTTTTACGTACAAGTATACAATGTACTGCTTTATTTTGTACAAAGCACCAATGCCCATCTGAACTTCAGTGGCAATTTCCCATCTCTTATGAACTCTTTATTAGTATGAGGCACATTGTCTATTATGCTTTCACTTTGAAAGCTATTTCTAAAGCTATTTCTTCTAGTTTGTTTCCTTATGTTGACTGTTGAGCTGCCTGCTGCATTCCCAGAGATATGTGCAAGTTGCTTTTGCTGATGACTCCTATACTTCTAACATCATCATCCGACTTCCTTCAGTAGTTTGAAACAATTCTTAACCCTTTTTCCTCATTTGTAAGAAGTGATCACATGGTCTTTGACATGAACTTGCTAATCTTCGTGCTGTCCTCATTCTTCCTCCATTCTTTATTTATTTTCCTTTATTTTTCTTCTTATTACCTGTTATTACTCCTCTCTCCAATGTCCCATGTTCCTAGGCCATTGTTCGTAGCAGCTTGGATGAGTGATGCCATTGCCAGGCTTTCTGCTTTAACTGTCAGTATTTCTTCTTCTAAGGCTTGTGTCGCTCTTATTATTGTACCAAACCCTTAGTGGTAGCTGGATGTGATCCTTTCTTGTATGCATCTCTTCAGCTACCTTATATCCTCCTTATGCGTGTCCTTTGTTCTATTACCCCTTAATCTTCATCATTCTTTTTCATTTCCTTTTCATCAGTCCATTTTTCTCTCTAATTAACCCACCAATAATTCTTAGTGCAAGGTCACTTTAGGATTCTAAGACTTCTATGTTGGCAATGTCTCTTGCAAACATTGACTGCTGCAATGTAATTTCGGTGTCATAGGTTTAGAAGTGATGCGAGAATTGTTTGGTTTGATTCCTGTTGCTGTATTATCTTTAGCAAAAGAATATCAAGCTTTTAGTTCCTTTAGAAAGAAGTTATGTGAGAATAGCTTGGTTTGGTTCCTGTTACTGTAGTACCTATAGGAAATGAAGATCAAGATTTTTGTTTCTTGAATGCTTGTGACATTTGCTCTTCTAATTTTCACGCAGGCGATTCTATCTGGCAGTGGAAGCAAACATCACGGAAAGACTTCATTTGTCGAACATCGCACATTTCTTCATATTTACCATAGTTTTCACCGTTTGTGGATATTTTTGTTGATGATGTTTCAGGTATGCCGTTTATTCCTAAATGATTTTGTTGCATTTTACTTGAAAGTAGATACGTTTCGTGCATATTTCACAACTTTGGATAGATAATAAGCCCACTCCTTTTACTAATTTTGTTTAGCTTTTAGAATTTTTTATTTTATTCTTTAAATAAAATTGATTGTTGTAACTGAAAATTTGGAAGCGCTTGCCTTAATCAAACCCTGATCAAATCCTTGGTTTGTTTATGCAATTAACCTCACCTAAATTTTTTCTACACTGATATATTCCTTTGGGCATTTATGCAATATTATAGTCAAGTTAAAGATCAGTGGTGTGATAACTCTCTATTTTCCCATCAGGCTTTTTTGTTTTGATATTTTTACTTTGTTGAGTCCCAAGTTCCGAATGCGAAAAGCAAAGGGTTGTGTTAGGCAATCAACTGCTACTATAAAGTTTGTCGAACTATCATGATATGTATCTTTTGAAAAATTACATTATAACTAGGGTGTTCTTTAAAAGTGGCGCGCGTTGCTTGAATATAGTGAAAAATGTGCAAGGACTACTATATTCTCCTCTTAGTGTAGTGATAAATGAGTAAAGGTTTTTACATCTTAGACAGATGTAGATAATGAAGTTAGTCTAAGACATTAAGATAAGACTAAGAATTTAAAACATAAGTACTCTGACAGGCAAGATAATGGATTTTGTCACATTTGTTGGTTTATTTTTCATTGTTACTTGTTTTAATAGTTATTCAGTTAGTAAATTTTTTGTTACTAAGTTCCTTGCTTTCCAGGACTTGTGCTAATTCTAAACCAGACGTGATTTGAACCATCTTGTGTATTTTCAGGGATTAACTATCATTGCCTTTAACAGAGGACATATAAATTTGAAGACCGTCAAACAGCTTTTTAGTCTTGGCCCCACATATGTAGTAATGAAGTTTGTGGAAAGTATGCTTTTGTGCTATGATAATTCTCTTTCTTTAATCTCATCTCTCTGCCAAATTACCACTTTCTTTCTCGTGAGAAATATTTTATATCCCTGATAATTCTACTTCTGCAGGTATTCTTGATATTCTTATGATGTTTGGTGCATACAGTACATCTCGTCATTCAGCTTTGTCCCGTATCATATTTCGCTTCCTTTGGTTTACTTTTATGTCACTTGTCATTGGCTACCTTTTTGTGTGAGCTTTTATCTTCTTTCTATTATTTTTTGGGCTGAATGATTATGCCATGCTTTGTTGTTTACTGATGTGGTTTGAACTGTGCTTACAGTAAGGCACTGCAGCACGGGTCTGATTCCATATTTTTCAGAATGTATGTCCTTGTAATTGGCGTGTATGCTGCATTCCGGCTTCTTTTAAGTTTGCTTATGCGTGTCTCTTTGTGTCACCAATTAATGGAACCATGTGACCGGTGGTCTGTTGTGCGACTGTTTAAGTGGATGCATCAGGTTTTTACTTTCTTTACTTTTACAGTTGCTCATATTCCAAATTCACACAATTGCAGGACTCAATTTGATTTTTTGATTATTATTCTTTTTGTTGCCCTAAAGGAACACAATTTTGTTGGTCGTGGGATGTATGAAAGGACAACTGACTATATCAAGTAAGCTGCTTATAATTTTCTTTATTTTGCTATTTTGATTTTCACTACTCACAATTCTGTGTTTACCTTTTGTATTTGCTATGTTCTTAGTTTCGTAGATTCTACACATTTACGTATTTGGTTCACAGAGAAGTGATGTGCTTACTGTGGCTACACAAGTTATGTAAAGTATTTCAAAGTTGTAGGCTAAGCTTGAGTTGAGTTGGGAAACAAAGGTTGATGGTAAAACATTGAAGAGGTGATAAAAGATTGCCATATGCTTTTTGTTGATATGGAAAAGACTGTCCATGGTGTAACCATCTCTGCACTTGTTTTCTAACCACTAATAAAAAGCTATTTTAAATGAACTCTAAATTTTTTACGTAGAGACCTGCTAAGTCCCAAACCATTATGTCCCATCGGGAATTTTTCACAAAGGAAGAAGGAGAAGAAGCAATGGCATTATATGAGGAATAAGTATCAAATAACATTATACTAGTGGATGCGGTAAGACAGAGGATGCATGCCTCTCCATGCAAGTGCACGCCAAGCCCACTTGATTTGTTCTTTTGCATTTGTTGTGATCTCAGGAGACCACATAATGGAGTTCCAATAGACTTTAAATGGCATGATTACATGCGAAGTTGGAATATGATGTTATGCGGTTATAAGATTGATTGGTGGTAATTTTCAGTAATTTCAGACGGTGATTATTACCTATTGGACCATCTAGCGTGGCAGGTTTAGCGATCGTTATCATGTCCTTGTCCTTTTATATTTTTATGATACTGGTTCCATCTAACAGTTATTTGTATAGATTACTCTCTTGTATGCAGCAAGTAGAAGAGATACTTCTTTCCTGCAGATGAACAATTTAAACGGAGTTTAGATGGAGAAATTATATAACCACCTTTGTAATTCCCTTTTCATATTTGGTAACCTAGCAACAGATGTGTGTTGACCTCTAGGTCTTCTCCCCTTGTTGTCGTGATGAGTAATGCAGACAAGCCACATTAAAACAGTTTTTCATGACCACTGAATGAGCTACGATAGATAAATGCAGTAGTATTTATGGTTCTGGCACTAAAATGTTGAAGTTTGTAGATTATGTGAGAGTAGTGTTGAGAATTTGAACCATAACATTGATCTTGTGTAGCATGGGAATACTCTCTGCAGTGATGGTAAGATTACATTTGCTTGTGTGTTAATGATCGATGGCTGTAGATTTCCCCTAAGAACTATATATTATCAGGATTGTGGCAGAATTGGACTCCATTTTTGACATTTCTCATTTAATTTTTTTAATTTCGTATATAATATAGAAAAAATCTTAGGGTTTAATGAGGGTTAGGTGTTTGTTTGTTTGTTTGCATGTTGTCTTCTTGTGATATTGTTCATGCATTAAAAGCTTTATATTTTTTTTGGGTTGGGCATGGCTATCGGATGCATTGCATTTCACTTTGTATCTAGTTACACTTCCTGACACATTTTCAATAATTTGTAAATATTAGGTGGGGCAAGTTAATTGTGCGTCAACTGCATTTGCTATTGTAGTGGTAGGAATGGCCTAGGGGTGGTTTAGTTGTTCGTGTGAGGTGATATGGAGTGTAGGTGTAGACATTGCAGAACTGAGGGAATTTGTGACTTTGTGTATAGGAATGAGGGAAGAAGAAAAGAATAAGTGGAAGTGTAGGAAGAATAAGAGGAAGAAGAGGGAAATCATGAATTCTTTCTTTTTTTGGGTGGTTTTTTTCGTGGGGGTGGGGGAGTATTATTTTACTTAATGCTTGGAAAATGAAGGTTACACAAACTGAGATTTCATCTATAGGAAAAATTATTGCAGGTGGTTTTTATTGCACCTCATCCCTTCGGTGCGCAATCAACACGTGCTGTGGTTGGCTCGGATGGAAGCATGGGTTGACTGATGCGGATGATGCACGTTAACGGTGCTTACGTGACGGAAAATCTGCTGCTCCGTTAATTCGTGCCATGTGTCGAATTAAAAAGAATTTTCCTGCCTTTTACCTTGGTTGCTGCAATTTGAAAATAGACGGGCTTTCTGGGGAGGGATATCCTTTGTTTATGTTGTTTTTGCTGAATGAAGTTACTTCTATTGTAGAAAGATGCCTTTGGAGTGGTAAGGGTTTGGATTTTTGTGCTCATTCTCTGTTTTCTATTTTTGACTCTTTATGCTGGCACATGAAAGCTTCTAGTAAGCTTTTAGGCTGATAAATACTTGTGAGAGGGGCACATGAGTGAATCGTCACATATTAGAAAGGGAGAAGAGATCCTGAGCTGTATAAATAGATAATGTGATCTCAAATGATAAATGCGTTTTTTGAGGTAAAACTGTGAGGCTAATGATGAGAAACTCCGTAATCAAGCATGTTTAAGTTGGAGCAGTACTGGTATGGTAACCCTCTCAGAAAGTACTCAAGTCACGCAGTTTCTTAAAGGCAAAGCGGGAAATAGCTCTACATTTGGATTACGAGATGTTATAGGAGCCTCGTTTCATCTCGGTTTTCCTTCTTGGCATTTCAGAGGAAACATACTCTAAAATGTCGGCTCGATCTTCCTTCCTGTCATTTCAGCCATAATATTATTTGTTAGCATGGGTCGTTGCTGACATGGAGAATGAGCGTCTGGTAGCTACGATCATGTGAGATTAAGGGATTCATTTGAGGTCTTCATCTTTCCTAGTTTTCCCATCTTGTGGATGATGATTTATTGGAGTTAGTTCTTGGAGAGAGAAGACTTAGAGAGCAAGGGCTCAATCAAGTGGTTTAAGGGATCTAACTACCTTACGTTGTTTCAAAGAATTGGCTTCCGCACAATATTGGGGATTAGACGTCTTTTTGAGGGATCAGATGTCTGTTCAAGGTATTAGATGTCTATCGAGAGATGTCTGACCAATGCATTGAGTGATAGTTGTGTCAGGACTCTTTTGATCGGATTCAGAGTGTTGCGTGTCCCTGGCTTGTGAAGGGGCATGTTAAGCTATGTCCTAAGCTGTCATTTTTCTGGGAAACAAATTCTTGACTTTGATTCGTTGAGTTGTATGCGTTCGGCTGCTTGTGCATTAGTTTATCATGAATCCACTTTTGTGACCTATGAAGTTACATGTGAACAGCTGTGATGGGTTACATCAGATTCTAGTGTTAACAAATAATTAAGGCTTTTGTGCACTTTTTTCATAGGGTGGGATACGTGTGGTTAGATATTCAAATATAATGTATTATAATAGGCATTTCTTGGAATGGATGTCGAGGCAAGAGTTTAAAGAAGGAAAGGCCAGCGTGATTCTTTTTTGGGTCAATGAGATGGATTAGTACAATGTATTTTGTGAAATCAAACGAAAATTTTCCTCCTAGCATTGTGTATATATTCTGTTGTATGCATTGTTTGTTGTGCTGATGATTTTAGTGAGCTGAGGTGTCTTTTGTTGCCAGTGTGATCTGGTTTTGGGCTAGGTATAGGTTCTGTGCTAGGTTACATTATTTTGTTTTCTTAATTGGATTCCACTTGCATTGGCATGCTGCTCGTCTGGCTTTGCTTGTTTATCAAAAGTGGATGTCTTGTCATCAACCAGATGCATGGTGTAGCACCATGTCTATCTTTTTTTTAAGCTATTGTATACCTAAGAATTACTGGTGAAACATGGTTCATGCACTTCTCTTCATGTGATTAAAGCTCGGATGCTGTGGCACTTGTAATCTTCAAATAGTGACTCATTTCTGTTTGTTTCTATTGGATTATATTTGTTCTTTTTTACATGCAAGATATTTATGATATCATGATTCTCAATGCTATTAATCGTTCATCTAGGTATTTACTCTTTTGGCTTGTGGTACTTGGTGGAAAATTCTGCTTCGCCTACTTTTTACTGGCAAGTGTTTGTTATGCATTTTTTAAACCCTTTTTTCTGTATGAATTTTGTTACATCTACTTTTCGTTTTGTGCAGATCAAACCATTGGTGACACCTACCCAAATTATTGTAAAGTTTAATAACTTAACATATTCCTGGCATGATTTTGTCTCTAAGCGTAAGTGCATTTTCTTTGTTTTCCATGCCTTCCAGTATGACTGTGTGTCATTTCTGATATTGGATGCTTTAAAAAAAAACTTAGGTCTTGTTTGCCAAGTTTTTGTTGCGTTTTTGGTGTTGTGCAGTAAGGTTTTCTTGAATATTATTGACTATTAGTTGTTTTCCTTTTAAAATATCCATTTTGTGAATTGTTAGGTCTAGCCCCGGCTGCGGCTTACATTGTAACCCAATTATTATAAAAAGCAAATAATAGTTGCTGTAAGTGTAAAGATAATCTAAATACTACTTGTTATGAAGATGAATGGTTACAATTAGTTCGATAAAACTCTATCACACACCTACAAAGCTATTGGTTACTAGATATGTTTAAAAGATGATCCCTTCTTTGAATATGACAGCACACTGTGAGTTAAGAAGATTGTTTCTATTGACACTGAGGCGATACACGTAGTTTGAATCGTGTGGGTATTGGCAGTGAAATTGGCTGTGATGATTATGATAGAAAGTTGTTATTTATCAGTAATTTGGAATGTTACTATTTATTATGCAGATATTTGAATTTGTTATTTTATGTTTTACTTAGTATTATAATGTTGCACTGTTATATTTTGTAATAAAATGAAAAGTCATACTATTATGGTTAGGAGATTGGGTTGATTGACCTGAGATTTTATGAATGTTGTGTAATTTATTTGACATAGTGTTAATATTGATCAATTTAGTAATGATGGAGGATCATCTAGTACATTGTTTTTTTGCTGATGGAGGATCATATAGTACTTGGATGTGATAAACATGTATTTTGGGCTTTTATGCAATGTAATGGAAATATAGATGATGATACCACTGATAGAGTTCATGCTTCATACTTAAAAGTGTTGTGATACTTTTGAAGTGTTGTAAAATATTTTGGAATCTTTTAAATGCAAGTTTGTAAATAGGCATCAGTCCCACTATGTTTGGAATGCAATGTTGGGCGCTAGAAATCACTCAATTAACTTTGTATTTTGGTATTGGTATTTTGAAATGAAAGTGTGATTAAATTTCGAATGCTAAAGTGGGTAATGGCCTTGGTAGGATTGGCTTGGAGTACTGCTATTAAAGTACATCACGAACAGGTTCATTTAAGTGTTTGAACTTGTACAACATTGAATTGAAGATGCACTAAGAATGCTTGGAGAAATTATTGGAAGGGATTTAATTTGAAATTGTAGCCTAGGTATACTTTGCTGGAGTAGGTAAATACTTGTGTTACTGACGGCTTGCATTGCATTGAATTTTTGTTGTATTGATGTCCTTATAAGGTAAATAAGTTTGTCAAGAGAAAGTGGCAATTTGTGTGCTTTCAGAGTATATGTCACGTGTAAATCCTGTGAGTCAGCTTCTTGTCGAACTGGAAACTGAAAAATGTCAAGATAAGCAGTGTCTGATTTTGAGAATAGAACATATCTTGCTTGCTGTTGTCTGTTGACATTACTTTATATTTTTATTATTGTTTTTAGTTTATTAAGCCTACCTTCCTTGAGTTTATTGATCAAAATATTTTGCAGATAATCACAATGCACTTACAATTCTCAGTTTGTGGGCGCCAGTCTTTTGTGTGAGTATCATTAAAGCATTTTAATTCTATAGTGTTCTTTATTTGCATCTTAAGATCAGTGAGCTGATTTAGTATTTAGCAATTTTGTATTTAAAGTCCAGTTTTCTTGTAGTTTTCTCGTTGCAATTAAATGCAATTTTTAGAATTCCTTTTGCTAGGATAAGACTACAGTTCTATTATCATACGCTCAACACACTGTAGTAAATAATTCAGTAGACTTTCACTTCTTTTCTTGGATTAATGGTGAACTCTTTGTGAATGTCTTTAGCTTGTGCTTTTTCTTTCTCGTTAGATAGACATCCTAAACTCTTTTTGATTATCTTCTCCCTTTACATTTTTTTGCAGATATATCTATTGGATATTCAGCTGTTTTACACTGTATTTTCTGCTGTGTATGGTTTCCTACTTGGTGCTAGAGACCGATTGGGAGAGGTCAGACTTCTGTAATTTAAATTTTTCCATGATATTCTCATGGTTAGTTTTAACTCTCCATATGAATTTTATGCATTGGCATGAACTAGAACTTTTCGTAGTGTCATATTTTTTAAATTCGTCCTTTAGATCTGCATGTATAAATTCATGTGTTTGACTTTCTATCTTGGCGTGTATCAGATCATTGAAATTCTGTCCAATTTGGTAGTGAATTCTGTTTCATCTTTCCTGTAGCAATTTCCTGGAGTTCATTGGGAATTTGCACTGGAATCTATCTTTTGTTGCAATATTTCTCCATTAGTGTTCAATATTATTTTTGGTTCTACTTAATTGGTTTGCTGAGGTAGGTAAAAGTTATTGAACTTAATAGCATGGATTTTTTGTTCCTTCTCTTGGGACCCTGCTGTTCAGGAATTTGCATTTAAAGTACTGGCCGTTAATATGTCTCTCTCTCTATATATTTATATATATATCAATTTGCGTGTGTTTTTGCAGATCAGATCTGTGGAAGCTGTCCATAAACTATTCGAGGAGTTTCCTACAGCATTTATGGAGAAGCTTCATCTAGGTCCGCAAAAAAGGTGCTTTTTATAGGATCAATTAGATGGCATCTAATCTGAAATAAAACTTTTAAGTTAATTAGATATAAATAAAAACATAAATTGTATCCATGTCCTCAGGGTTAGGGCATAGTATCATGAAGGTCTTCTGCCTTAAAGTTTTAGCGTTCTCAATTAGTTCCCTAATGGTATGTTAAATACTTTATGCAGGTCCATTTAAATGGTTTCAATGAATAAATGCCTAAATAAAAATAAAAAATAATTTTTAATAATTTTTAATTATACAATTTATTTCATACCCTTATTTTATTTCTTCCTCCTCTCGTCTTTCTTGCCTCATCCCTCTTCTTTCTTTCTATCTAATAGTGTTTTTGTCATCATTACTAGCAACCAAAAAGAGATAGAAGAGAGGGAGGGGAGCGGGTCCTTCGTCCCTCCACGGCTTGTTCGTGGAAGAGATAGAGGTCGGGATTGCTAGCCTCCTTTGCTTGCTTGCGTGCGGAAGAGAGAAAAGGCAACTTGGAGCATTGGCTTTCCTCTGCTCATGAGGGACGCAAGAGAGAGGGGGGACAGAGGAGTAAAGATATTTTTCTAGAAATTTATTGGTTGAAGTTACGAAAGGACATAATTGATATATTAAATGTGACTCAGAGACACAAATGTTAAAAATCTAAGACCATAGACTTGTGTAATATTATTCCCGACCTTTAGGGACCTAGATGTAATTTATCCTAAACCAAAACTTAAGATTTTAATAAATTTAGAAGTAATAAATAAAAGATCACATACACATTCCAATGAGATAAATGGGAGAGCAATGGTAAAGGAAAATGGGACACATGAACACATAATGTAGCGTGGTTCAACACACTCATGCCTATATCCACTCCATCCCAATTCTATCCACTAAAATAATCACTCCTTCAATCTGGTGGTGAAAACACCATACAATTGTCCTATACTTCTGGATATCTTCCTCTTCACCTAAGGGAAAACCAAAGCACCTCTACTAGATCACACATTTTAGGTCCTCTTCAATCAAGGGAATCAAGAACCTCTTTTAGATCCAACACTGGAGGCTCTCCTCACACCCAATATGATGGATCATTCTCACCTCCTCTAATTGCGCAATGTGATGTTGTCCTCAACTAATTATGGAAAAATAAACTGAGAATACATAGATAATAACAATATCGCACAAAATAGTGCACTCTTTCATAGGATTGAATCCTCGAATCGCTTAGAGAGGATGGATCATCACTTGAGCTTTCTAATCATTTTTTAATCACTCTTTAATTGTATTTAAATCATCAAAGCTATTTAGGGATCAGCTCATCATTAATTGCGCTTAATTAGGTTGCAAGAGAAATTTAGAAAGAAGCCCAAAAGATTCCAAACTTTTATATATAAGATGCTCCCAATGGCTAGTTTTTTAGCTGCTCATGGTGGCTTAGTGTTTGGTAGCTCCAACTGTCACTTAGGGAACTTTTTGGTTGACCTCAATATACTGGGTCGACCTAAACCATTATTATGCAGGATTCCCAGATCTCTGTATTAAACATCATTTTTTTAAACATATTAAACATCCTTGTTTTTCATTTTTCATTATTACAACATGGTTTAGATTCATCCTATATAACTTCCTAATACGTTCTAAGTGCTCCTATGATGATTCATACTAATCTAGTACTATCAAGGCCAATTCCACATTACTTTTACCCAAAATACAAATAACATAATTGAAAAGTTTGTTTTACTCGTTGAATCTTCTTCTCTTGTTCTTGATACTTGATCACTCGAACATTTCATAAATGTAGCTTTAGTCCACGCACATTTACTTCAAATCTTATGTATGGGGCATCAAAGATTCAATTTAACTTTCAATCCTGCAATATTAAACTTGGAGAGACATTAGATAACTAACATAGCCATATTGAGCAAAATTAACACTAATCACTAGGTGGAATAACACTTTTTGAATACTTTCTGATAAGTTTTCACATTGTTGTTTTTCATTGTTAAAATCTTTCTCCTTCACTCTGTGCAGGAAAGAAATGATCTCTTCTCGCCAGGTAGCTTCAAATCTTAGTAATTATGGAATCATTCTTCTAATTTTTCAAGTTATCCTATAATTACAGACATACGTAGTTTCATTGACTTAATGCACTTTCCAAGTTATATTTATTATTTTTCATTTTTGTCTCTTTAACTGACATTTGGTGCAAACCTTCCTACTTATGGTTTACTTCTTTTACTTGTTTATTATACTGATTTTGTGTGGTGAATTTTGGGTAAATTTTATTTTTTATTCTGTATTCAATCAAAATACATACAGGAGCACTTTCTACAGTGAAAGGAAAGAATTACTTTCCCAAAAATTATGGCCTTCAATTAGATGGTTCTCGTAAATAAACAATCCCATGACTGGGGAATACTCACCATAATTAGGAGAAATACAATCAGGTCCTTGCTAAACACAACATTCCTTATATATCTAGGTAATTAAATTGATTTTTTTCACTCCCTCTCAAGCTTGTGAGCAGACATTATCGATTCCTAGCTTGGCCACAATCGATTGGAACTCCAGAGTGCTCGTAAGTACATCTGGCTGTTGAGGGTGGGTTGAAATGTACAATGTGAAAATTAGGCCACTATCTAGCTTGTCTTTGATGAAGTGTTGTTCTACCTCAATGTATTTGTTTTGGTCATGTTGTACAGTGTTATGAGCAATATTATTTCTGATTTATTGTTGCAGCAAATTCTTACTAGGACCATCCCATTTGATCTTGAGGTCTTCTTGGATTATATTCAACAATAGTAATTCACATACTGCTCGTGGCATAGCTCAAAATTTTGACTTTTGACTCTACTTTGCCACCACATTTTGTTTTATACTCGAAGTAATGAGATATCCTCCCAAGAAATGGCAATACTTGGTCTTATCCCTCCTATCAACAACTGGACTGGCATAGTCATCTTCTTTGTTGGCTTCAAGCACTAATTTATTACTTATCTTGAATAAGATGCCTTTCCTTTAGGTTCCCATAAGGTACTGCAATATTCTGTAGATTACTTGTTAGCGGTCTTCTTTGGGATTGTGCATAAACACCCTTATTGCATAGGCAATGCCGGGCCTTTTGTATGACAAGTAGATGAGACTTCCAACCAATCTTGGGGATCCCTATTTATCTGTGGCATTATCTCCTTCGGTATTTTCAAGTGTGTTTCGGACCAAGCAGAGTACTAGAAGGTTGGCAGGTTACTTTCTTCGTGTCGTTCAGGAGATTAGTGACATAATATTTCTAATGAAAATTCTATTCTTTGACCTAGCTACTTTTATGGCCTTTCATTGTCATCATTCCCTATAATGCCATCAACATATGCTAGAACGGTTGTGGCTTCTTCTAAACCCAAGTGCTGGATAAAGATAGTGTGGTCTCCTTGATTCTGCTTATAGCCCATGGTTACCATTGCGGTTAGGAACCTTCTGGATAAGGCTCTAGATGATTGTTTCAATCCATACAATGCATTTTTAAATTTGTACACGTTGTTTACCATGTTCTTGTCAAAGCCCGATGTTACATCCATGTATTTTTCTTCCTCAGGGTCTCCATGTAAAAAGGCGCTCCTCACATTAAATTGCTATAAATGCCAATCAAAGTTCATAGAAAAGAACGAGGGTAACCTTACCGTGTTCATTTTTGCAACAGGTGCGAACCTTTCTTGGTAGTCTATTCCACATGTTTGGGTGTGTCCCTTGGCCACCAATCTTGCTTTGTGTTGTTTTAGTGTTTCCATAGTCCTTGTGTCTCACTTTCAACACCCACTTGAATCCCATCCATCTCTTTCCATTTTTTTTTTATAGCATTTCCATTTGGTGGTTCCAGTGTATGCATTTCCATATTCATATTATCTCTCCAATTTTCTCATGATAAAATCTCATAATGTGTTTTGGGAATAGACATAATTTTAAGATGTGTAAGGTTTATGGTGTGGTGAACATTTTTTCATATGATACAAAATATGACATCGCATATAACAGAATTTTTGTGTCTTCTAATTTCCCAAAGTTTGAGTTTGATGTTTGGGATGGCGGTGGATTTGGAATGAGAATTTTCTTTCTTGACTAC
Organism: Apostasia ramifera; assembly: GCA_019297695.1. NCBI lineage: Eukaryota > Viridiplantae > Streptophyta > Magnoliopsida > Asparagales > Orchidaceae > Apostasia > Apostasia ramifera. Next base: position 135,973 of record JAEMOT010003212.1, on the reverse strand, counting down.
AACTGGTTAAAATGTTTGTTATTTAGTAGGAATGTAGGTTTCTTTGCATGATTTTGGTGGGAAAACGGTTTTCCAATAGGCCTGGTTGTGGAAAAATTGGGCTCAGGCTGTTTTAGTTTGGCTTCAATGTGTGTAGTTTTGGAGGTTGGTAGATTGAGGACAAAGAGATTTCTTTCCTTATCTTCCACAATACTAGTTTCTTTCTCAAGATAAAACCGAATGAAATTGGCTCAGGATTCAACGAAGGTTACATCAGCGGAGACAGAATTTTTTAGTAGTGGATGATAGCATTTGTCCCTCCTTTTTCCTTTAAAAATTTTTGGCATAACATACTTAATCACTCTTTGGTCCAGTCTTCCTTTGTTTTGGTTATAAACATGGACAAATGAGATACACCCAAATATATTGTGAACTGGATGATTTGTTGTACTTGTATCAGAGTAGAACTAAGAAAGGACTTCCATGGGACCCTTAAAACCCAACACTCTAGATTGTAATCGATTTGAATTGATTTGGGAAGATTCGAGACTGATTTGGCTAATTGATGTTGATTGAAGATTTGAAGCTAATTTAAAAGGATGAAGATTTGCCAAAATAATTATTTCTTATTTTGCATGAATATATTTTGAATTGTATTTTCTTCATTTAAATTATATTTCCTAGTTTTTATGTTTTAGGATCTTTATATTGATAGATCGTTTATCATTGTAATAGTTGGTGATTATGAAATGAAATTTGAGATTTCTCAGGGTCTAGATTTGTGTTATGGGTCAATTCTGATGAAGGCAATGACATAACTAGTTTTGCATGGGAATCCTTAAATTTACATAGTTATCTTTCATTGAGTAAAAAAAAACAGAATTTTCCTAACCCTAAGTCCCTATCACTTTCCTCCCCTCCCCCCGCTCGTATCTGTGAATTCCGAAGCTGTATGACTAGAAGACCTCCCGGCTAAGTGGCAGCGACACGGCTAGCTTCGCCCTCGTGTGTATTACTCTAATGGCTCCGCCTCAGCTTGACGTTGCTTCCATGGACAACGCCAGCCGTGAGAGATTAGTGCAGCGACACCAACATGACCTCGCCAACACAAGCCTACCACATCCTCTTGCTTCGCTCTTGTGCGACCTTTGCACATGTTGGCGAGTCAAGTTTTCAAATTTTGTAGAGCCACACATTTGCACTCGCACTCCTTTTGTGCACACAAGCGTATACGACTCTTCACTACCTCCATGGCCCAACACCGCCTAAGTTGGCCTCAACACATGAAGCTGGTCGGCCAACAAAATTCACCCCTGTGATTCCCTCACCCTTCCTGTTCAGCGACACTATCACGTATGCCTCCATATCAATCACACCCAGAGTACTATTTATTTATGGCAAAATTATAATTAGATACCCAAATTTCAAGCATAATTCTATCTGTATCCAACTTTCTAGTTACTCGTCCGGCCTCATTTGGTATAAGGCAGTTTTTTTGCCCAACACAAATTTCAACTATAAAAATCAACTTTATTTCACATCCAATACAAATTCGAATATTAGAATTGAAAGTATTTCATATTTTATATACTTTCTAATAGTAAAATAAATTTCTCTTTGATTAAATTTAAAAAATAAATTTCTC
>JAEMOT010003212.1:84150-132936 GCA_019297695.1 Apostasia ramifera | reverse complement strand
AAAAAAAAAGCTCGAACCAAACAAGGCTTGTATTTGCTCTACTTCACCATTCATCTGTTGTAAATTGAGATATCACATTATGTTTTAGCGAATTAACCATTGCCAGAATTATTTGTGAGGTATCAATCAATTTTCTGAAACCACAATCTGATTTATTGAATTAGAATTTGACTTTCTTATCTAAATTAATAAATTCTTATTTATCAACAATCCAATTTAATTTAAAATTTTAAAATAATTTTAGTTTGTAGGATTTAGAAATCTATATAAATAATATTTAAAAAAAAAATTATGCTTAATTAAAATAATTTGCTAATTAATTTTATTTGTTATAAATTTCAATATTGCTTGAACATCTGACCTACATCATCAACTATTTTGTTTGTCCTATTTTATTTTCTTATTCTTTATTTGATTGTTTCTTGTATTACTTAAAATATTGTTTCTCATGTGCCTTGTCTTATTACAGTTAATTTATCATAGTACGGCTCAGTCGTCACTGGTTTGGGCTACTCCCTTCTTTTTTGATTTGTAGTTGGTCATTCCCTTTTTGATATTTTGTTTTATTTTGTTTGCTCCTTTAGTTAACGTGGCCAACATCTCAGTAGCCTTTGGTTTCAACATTGCACAAAGTCTACTTTCCTCATCAAGCATAATTACAACTTCGTTAAGTGAAAGTAAATCATCTTTCTTGAGATTTTGAACTCATGTTCAACTCTTGTAGTACGATGCACCAATAATTCATGAAATTTAATTTATCCATATCCGATATATATTAGATATCGATGTGTCTCTATAGGCCATCAATACTTATCTGATACACCAATTAGTGTAAAGGATCTTTTGCTTAGACATTATGGTTGTTGGTAATTTATGAAGCATAGATACTTTAAAAAATTACATCGTGTTTGTGTCAGGTACATGGTCACTGGATACAAGCAGGGACACCGTATCGGACACGCCACATGGTGTGTCCTAACAAAATAATCTTAAAAAAACTAAAGGGCACGTCTTGGATACTTCGGGACACCTTAGAATGCTTCTGAGACACTTTCAAGACATTTTTAAGATGTATCACACTTCTAAGACAGTTTTAAAATATTTTTGGGATGCTTAATACTTTTGACACGCAAGACACTTTAGGGACACATATGAGATAGAATTAGATATATTGAATAGTAATATTAAATTTATTTATTAGTATTATATTTTTTTAATAATATTAAGTGTAAGATTAAAATCCATGGACACATCTACCTTCTTTTTGTTTTTTTAATTAATATTTAAAATTGCCCAATAAAATGAAAAATTTATATTTTATTATTATTAAAATTATACTTAATTTAAGTTAAAATTCTAGATTAACCAAGCTAAGTCAAACTTCTTGCTCCCTCACTTCTCTCAAGCTTCACAAAAATAAATTATTCGCAAAAAGTTTAGAACTTTAGCTTTCACCTTTGTCCTTCTCTAATCCTTAATACTGGCAGTTTTTACATCCTTTTATTGTCGTGCTCGCCATGGTTGTCTTGGCAAGCAAAATTGTATTTTCTTTTATTCTCCCACTCACTTTACAAAGTGATCTCTAAATTTACATCTTAAAATTTTTTCGATACCGACATCTTTTCTCAATTTCTCATCTTGATCCTATGAGATTTATGTGCTATGCACAAGTTATTTATATTTAAAAAGTCAAGTTTGTTTCATGTTTTATATATTTTTTAAGTATGAATTTTTAAGTTTGTTATTATTGTATTTGACAACGCACTGTTGCCGGGTCTCAAGTATCGGATGAGAAACGCGGAGGGTTGCGTTAGACAGTCGACAACCAACGTAAAACTTGTCGAATTAATCATGATAAATTTTTTAGAAAAGTATTAGAGAAGAAATAATAAGTTGAAATCCTATCCTCGGACTCAATAGTGGAATTTAAAGAATGAGAACAAATGTATATTTTAAGAAGGAGGTTCTAGAACTTGGGCAATGAGACATTAACGTGAAAACTGATCTTATGTGGCTGACGGTTGCTAACTGCATTTGTAAGGTGGCGAAGGATGTGCTGGAAAAATCTAAAAAAATAATTTCAAATAATAAAGATGCTTGGTGGTGGAAAGATGATGTATAAAAAAAAAATTAAGAAGAAGAAAATTTGTTATAAAAATTGATTTAAAAATTAAAAAAAGATAAATGAGAGAAATATAAAGTGGCTCGATGAGAATCTAGAAAAGTAGTCCGCAATGTAAAGAATATGACCCTTAAGGATTTACATAAGAAGCTAGACATTAAGAAGGAGAAAGACAATTATATAGAATGGCCAGGGCAAGAGATAGAAAAACTAAAGACTTAAGTAAAATGTATTAAATATAAAGATCAAAAAATATTTTTCATGGAAGAAAATTTCAAAGATAGGTGGATGAGTTATTTTCAACAGCTTTTCAATGAAGATTGTGAAAATTCAATTAATGTTACTGAACTTAGCACCCCAAAAGAAATTAAAAAATTACTTTTACATTTGATGTTTTAGTAAAGCTGAAGTTTGAAAATCTTTAAAAAAGATGAATTATAAAAAAGCAGTAGGACCGAATAATATCTCAATAGATGTTTGGAAGTGCTTAAGAGATGAAGGGGATTTCTGGCTCATTAAGTTTAATATGATTTTGAAAACTAAAAGAATATCAAATGAATGAAGAAAGAGTATATTGGTACCTATTTACAAGAATAAAGATAATGTACAGAATTGTGTAAATTTTAAAGGAATTAAATTAATATCTCAATAGATCTTTGGGAAAGAATTATCGAACATAAGTTATGATATAATACTAAGGTATCAGAGAATCAGTCTATTCATTCATTGAGAAGTTTAATGAAAAAGTTTAAGGAAAGAAAGGAAAACTTACATTTAGTTTTTATTGATTTGAAAAAAGCTTTTGATAAAATCTCAAAAGAAGTATCTTGGAGAGTTTTAGAAAAGAAAGGGATTTGCACTTCATATATTTAAGTTTTTAAGAACATGTATAAAGGAGTTGTTGCCTGTTCTCGGACACAAGAAGATTTGACTAAGGATTTTTCTATTATAGTTGGATTATACCAAGGTTTAGCTTTAAGTTCATTTTTTTTTTTACTTTGATTATGGAAGTCCTGACTGGACATATTCAAGATAATGTGCCTTGGTGTATGATTTTCGCAAATGATATTGTTCTTATTAATAAAACTAAAGAGGGAGCTAAAGCGAAATTTGAGCTTTGGAGGAATACTCTAGAATCTAAAGGTTTTTGTCTCAGTAGATCAAAAATTGAATATATAGAGTGCACATTTAGTGAAGAAAGAAACATTTATATTGGTAATGTGACAATTGGTGATCAAATTGTCAAGACGAGTGAGCACTTTGGATACTTTAGATCAATCATACAAAATTATGGTGAAATAAATAATGATATTATTAACAGGATTCAAGCAGGATGGGTAAAATAGAGAAATGCTTCTGGTGTGTTGTGCGATAGAAAAATTTCATCCAGATTTAAGGATAAATTTTATAAAACTGTAGTAAGCGATATATGGTGCTGAATGCTGGCATGCAAAGAGAAAATATACAAATAAAATAAATATTGTATAAATGGGGATGTTAAGATGGATGCGTGCATATACACGAAAGGATAGAAGGAGAAATGCGTATATCCGAAAGAATATTGTTGTTGCACCAATTGAGGATAAATTTAGAGGAAGTCGGCTTAGATGGTTTGGACATATAAATCGTAGGCCAATTGAAGCTCCAGTTAGAAAAATCGAGTTATTAGATCTTGCTCATGTACAAAAAGGAAAAGGGAGACCAAAGAAGATTTGGCAACAAACTATAAGGATTGATCTTAGTTACTTAGACTTAGATACTAATTTGTTAATTGATAGCGCAATGGAAATAAAGGATTTATGTAGCTGACCCCGCCTAGTGGGATTAAGACTTGGTTGTTGTTATTGTTATTATTGTATTTGACGTGTCATGTCGTGTTCGTGTTCTGTATTTTGAGAAATTAAGTGTCATAATGTATCATGTCTCCATGTTCTTGTGTCATGTTCGTGCTTGATAGCTGGCAATGCCTATTTAATGACTGGGAAAGCAGAGCTTCGTGCTTGCTAGAGCTTCTACAGCGATACTTCTTTGGTTCTACGTTGATCTTCTACATTGGGTAGTCATACTAGGTTCTTCTCCATAAACTTAGCTACCTCTACATCCGGACCCTTTTTAAAATCTTTTGGAAGCGACACCATTTCTTTGGTACTTTTTCTTCCTTAGCTAACTCAATGGACCCTTTCTTGCGAACACGTTGCGGCTTGTATAGGATGCCCTACTCACGCAGCTTAAAAGGTCAACCTTAATCTATTTTCGAGGGTAGAGTTTTCTTTTATCTTTTGTTTTTATTTATCTATTTATTCAGTGAGTTAGAGACAAGGGCGAGAGCATAATTCTATTTTATTTTGATCAGGTTTAGGTCATAGTAATTGTCTTTTATGCTATATTTGAACATATGATCAACACCTCAAATATAATTATGCGATTTATTTTATATGTTCATCTTTATTTTTTATATTATTTTTTATTATCGTATCTGTATTCATATCCTACTTCTTTTATGTTTGTTGTATTGTTGTTTTCGTATTATTTTGTATTCATATCGCCATATCATACTATTGCTTCATGGAACTTTAAATTAAGATTAGCTAAGAAGTCATTGATCTGCTCTTTTTGATAAACTCCCTTAACGTTGTGGCATCTTCACCATCTTCCCCCCACTTTATCTGAATAGCACGACAATGGCCTGTTTCATGCCAGTCCCTTTAAAAGTTTGACTTATTCAGTCACAACATTGTTTCCTTGTTTTGTGGAAGTGATTTTGATCTTCAATTCATAGACTTTAGCAGTGCATTTGACCTTTGTGTAGGTCTTCCAAATTGAATCCAAATATCATTTGTCATGTGAAGAAACATACACATTGAATTGCATGACCGAGCCATAATCATGGAGTCTTTCATTCCACGATTCAAAATCAAGGTGCCTTTCTCTTTGTCCTATTAAGAATCAATTGAGAATCTAAGAGAAAGCTTGAACCCAATAAGGCGATATGCAGTGTTAATGTGCTGCAGTTCTCTGGTCTGAGGGTTGGGCATCATGTCTTCCGTTTGGACATTGGTTTGAGCGATTGCAGACATGATGACTTGTGGTGAGTCTAATCAATGTGAATTGTTATGGAATAAGAGATTTGCCATGATGGATCTCTTCAACGGTGATGAAGGTCCGAAAAAAACAATGTAGGTCGAAGAAAACCTGACGACAATGAAGGGCTAAAATAATCCCAATGTTGAATAGTTAAACAAATATATATGGAGCACTTTACACAGCGAAAAGAAAGAATTACTTTCCTAGAAATTATGGCTTTCAATTAGGTTATTTCCATAAACACAGAATTCCCTAATTGAGGCTTACACACCATAACTAGGAGAAATACTATCAGGCTCTTAGCAAGTACAACATTCCTAATATGTTGTTCTTTCCACATTATGTAAAATTGCTTTGTTTGGCATTGCTTGACTGTTGAGCAAAGGAAATTGGTTCAAGAATTATCTTCTGGCAATTGCGTCATAGGAGGAACTTTTCTGAATGAAAATGTGAATTTTCTTAATTCTTACTTGAAGTTCAAGTTAATGTATGTGAGCATGGTTCTATTTAATGTTATTTCTCGGTTGTGTCCATTGTACTTTATTCTGGTTTGGCATTTTGTCCTTTTCTCAGTTGTCCTGGTAATTGCTGTTTATGCTTGTTTCTTCTAGGATCCAAGTATTTTGTTAACTATTATTGTTTTCCACCTTAGTCCATTTTGTTAACTGTCTCTAGGAAATCGAACTTCTCTTTAGGTTTTTTGGTAGATTGATTGCTATTTGGAGCAACAATCCTTCCGTAAGAATCTTTAGATACGAAAGCTTTTAAGTATTAGTTTTGATATTTTATTTTGATGACATATTTGTTTATATGTGATTTAATTGGATTTGATAGATATCAAAGCTTTAAGTTCATTTTTTGCTTAACTGAGGCTGATTAAGATGCAAACTGAAAAGTTCAGTATTCGCTGAACTGAGGGTGTTTAAGCTCTAAATTTTTCAATATTTTGATGCTTGCAAATGTAAAAATTTAACAGCAAACTTGCATTAAGTACTTTCTTCAATTTTTTGGTTTATTATAAGCTCTATTTGCATTTAGTTAACTTCACAGATGTCTAGCATTATTTTTGTTTATAAGAATTTATCCAAGCTAGAATTAACCCAGAGGATTGTTTCAAACTATAAAAAATTTGGGAGAGCTTTCATTAGAATGACCCTAAATGACCATGATAATTTTGGAATTTTTGACCAACGATCAGTAGAGTTCACAGGAAACCTAATCTATTTGGGCTGTTATGAATGTTACATGGCTGCTGTACTGGTTCTGCACCTACTGTGTGGCATTTTAATGAGACTTGATAATAACACTTTTGTACTGCCTTGTGGTTTCATTTGTTTTATAGTCTCAACATTCCTTTTAAATACAAATCTTATATGTCATAATCATAATCATTGTATAATATCTGAAGCTCGGTGAGCTAAGGAAGTTTGATGCTGCAAGATTTGCTCCTTTCTGGAATGAAATTGTAAAGAACTTGCGAGAAGAAGATTACATAACCAACCTGTGAGTCAAAGTCCTAATGCTACACAGTCTTATTATATTTTCTACTAATATTTATTTTTATCTCTTATACTTTTTGTATTTTTTACAGGGAAATGGATTTACTTCTTCTGCCTAAAAATTCTGCATTTATTCCTCTGGTCCAATGGCCCCTGTTTCTTCTTGCCAGCAAGGTTCAATGTTTCTTATCGAGACAACTTTGTTATTTGAATTCAAAATTTACTACCCTTTTGCCACGTAACTTGGTTGATATTGACTTGGGTTTTTTTTTTTGTTTATTTGGTCTAAAAAGGTGTTTTTGGCCAAGGATATTGCAGTTGAGTTCAAAGATTCTCAGGATGAACTCTGGGATAGAATTTGCAGGGATGACTACATGAAATATGCTGTTGAGGAGTGTTACTACAGCATGAGGGCTATCTTGATGGCCATTTTAGAAATTGATATGGAAGGTCGTTTGTGGTGAGCTTTCCTCTTTCAAATAGGCTTGCGGATGTTTTTGTTATTTTGTCAATCTTATACCTTGGTTTCTTTTCTGTAAAATAAAGGATTGAAAGAATTTTTGAGGATATCAAGGAGAGTTTGAGGAGGAAGAACATCCAGGTGGATTTTCAATTAAGCAGATTGCCTCTTGTGATTTCCAGGATCACTGCCTTGACTGGAATATTGGTAGCCATCTTATGCTTAATAGTATTGTCTTTTTAATATGCATAATGTCTTTTGCAAAATAGATGCTTCTGATGATTTTAAGAATTTAACGAAGGCGTCTGGACCTGTTGTGCAAACTTATGATGTTTTTGAATATATTTTTGTTTATTTCATGTCATTATTATGTTTGTTGTTTATTTTGAATTTTTAGGCAGTATACCATATGCTGCATTTTACTCGGCACTAGCTTTATCTGACATAACTGCTATAACATTACCGGCATTCTTCAATGCACTATGTTTAGCTATATTAAGTAGCAAAATATCTTTATGATTAATGTAGCCGAGGTATGGATGTTCAAATGCATGAGTAATTACAATACAATGAACTGTATTAGAAATGATTGCATGAGACAAAGGGTGGGAGTGTCCCCCATTAAAGGCAAGATAAAAGAGGGATGTTTAAAGTGGCTTTTCATATTACCTTCCACCACTAGAATTCCTTATGCATAAGTGTGAGGGGTCAAAGTTGTGATTGTAAGTAGGGAGTGAGGAAGGCCAAACTGGTCATGAGACATATTGTAAATAAAGAAGAATGGAAAAGATAATTAATTTCATCTAGTTGATCCCAACTAGTTTGGAGTAAAGTCTTTGTTTTTTTTCTGAAAGAATAATAAATTCTTTGTTGTTCTTTCTGTTATTGTGTTTGTATTTTGTGTTTATGTCAGTCGAAACTTCAACTTCTCAAGAATGGTATATGCCATGACTGCATTAAAGATGAGACTATTCTAAGTTTATGATAGAAAGGAGTTAATTTACTTAAGATATTATTATATTATTAGTGAAGCTAATTTCATTGAGAGAAGCATTACTAAGAAAAAGGCATCCTTGTATCAAAGGACAAAGATGAGGATAGAGGGTATTTTTAATAAAGAGGTTGTTTGAGACTCAAACCTGTGATCTTTTGGTCGCAAAGGAGCAACTTCTTTTGTTCGCTTACCCTTTAAAGTAATATTGAAAAGAGCATATAGGCCTTATGATGGTTGAAGGGATAATTGAATGACAATGTTTGCCGCTTTTCCTTGTCTTTTAAGCTTTTGTGTTGATGGTAATATTCGAGGTTAGGTAATATAGAGATATGATTAGAGTATGGTGTGGTAGAAGCAATCTTATCTCAAGGATTTAGGTTACTGTTATCCTTTTTTTTAAGAAATACATTTGCATGGTCATCATAATGTGGAGTGCCTTCCATGAAGGTTTCCAGTTTCTAAAAAAATATAGAGTTTTGTTTCTTGTATTGCTGCTCAAAGAGGCATTCTTATGTAAGTATGTTTCTTTTGTAATTGATTTTTATCATTTTCTTGCTTATTTATTCTTGTATATCGCGTGACGGCGTTGTATGGTGTGCTCCTATTTGTGATATTACACTGGGAATAATGATTATTGATCTGCTTATCTTTATAAATTCTTATATTATTTATGTGCTTTTCAGAGAGAGGAAGAATCTCCCGAACTTCAAAAGGGGGCTGTGAGTGCAATGCAAGATCTTTATTATGTTATACATCATGATATTCTTTTTGTTGATATGGGGTATGTGATCACCAATCATTTGTTTGTTTAACCTTGACCCATGTTACTCTCATCAATGTTCACCATTTTGTCATCTTCATAGAGGTAACCTGGATGTCTGGAATCAAATATCTAAAGCAAGGGCTGAAGGCCGGCTCTTCTCTAATCTTAAGTGGCCTGCAGATCCAGAGTTGGTATGCTATTTTTTTTTTGTTATTTTTCATCTTTCTTGATTGTGTAATTTTCTAGGTTATTGTATGCATGACAGTTCAAACCTATTATGCAGAAAAATCAGGTCAAGAGATTGCATTCACTATTGACCATCAAAGAGTCTGCAGCAAATGTGCCTAGAAACCTGGAGGCTAGGCGTAGGCTTGAATTCTTCACAAACTCCCTATTTATGAAAATGCCAGCTGCTAGACCAGTTTCTGAGATTATGTCATTCAGGTGATATTGAATTCACCATCTTACACTGTCATTTTTGTATAAATTGTTTATTTTCTCCATAAATTGTATTCTGAATCTCTTTGTTATTTTCCAGTGTCTTCACTCCATATTATTCAGAGGTTGTGCTTTATAGCATTGATGAGCTTCAGAAGAAGAACGAAGATGGGATAACCACTCTGTTCTACCTCCAGAAGATCTTTCCAGGTTTTCTTCTATTATAAGTTACTTTTAACTTGAGAGACATGAAATAATGACGGCTTGTCTTTTTTATTTGTTTTTAACTATAAAGTATGAGTATGATATAGTGATATAGATATGATATGATACAGATGCAATGATACAATAAATTTTAAACAAATAGGATACGGATACGTAAGGACTCGACTATCATTTGAACCCAAATATACTAACCTAATCAAAGGTGATGCATGCTCTTCTTTTTTTGAGCCTTTGATTTAATAAATAAATAAAATAAAAAGGCCAAAGTCCTTTTCTTTTTCGCAATACAAGCTTGATTAAGATAAAAAAAATGTAATCAACGTTCAATAGAAATAAAGGCAGTATTTGTTGAGGTAACAAAACAGCAATGTTGCTGGTATCTGTAAGATTGCGATAAATGATCAGCCAAAGTTGTTGCGGTATCTTACAGATATCAAATCTATTTTTATTGTCGAAACACTGATGTGAATGAAACTCTTTGTGATCCTAATTGTGTGAGCTCAGCATATTGTTCTCGTAATTTTAATGTTCAAATTTATACATAAGTTGTGTTTTATGTAAGATATTTTTTTTAATTTTTATCATGTATGGTGGGCTGATTGTTCCAACATTTTTTTTCTAATTAAATGTATCGGGAAATATCAGACAAATATCTGACAAACATCGAATTTCTAAAAAATAAAAATAAAAATTGATAAATTGTGTGGCATATTGGATACATATGGTAGAGTTTCGGGGAGTATTGGTATCTGACACGAATATAATATGAATGATTAGGCTTCACGAAATATCGGTATTCTATAGATTTGTAGTCTAGCATTCTTAGGCCCTATTCTTGTATTGAAGTCATTGCGTTGTAGGGGCTAAAGAGAATTTGAAAATTATTTTTGTCTTTTGAGGTTTTATTCCTTTAATATTGGATAGCTTGATTTAGATTTAAATAAAATGTTGCAATTTCACTTAGCTAGTACAGTTTGTATTCCGAGGATTTTTCACAACTAATAATTTTGTCTATCTTATGGAATTATATTGTAACTTAGTTTAGCCAACTTCTACTTGGATTAGATATGGAGGTAGTCCAGCTTCCTTTGTTGTATGGATTTAAAATTGCATATTAACATCCTATTTAGTTTTAATTATCGGGTTATAGTGAATCAATAAAAGAATATTTCTTTCCGAAATTCACTTCGCTTAGAACATCTGGCAGCATGCTAAGATTTATTTCATATCTTTCTAATGCTGGTTGAGGAATCAATATAGGCTAATTTTATTTGATTGACGATTACTTGATTAGTTTGGTATAGATTCGATTCGATTCCTCGTTGATTTGGACGACTAGATATTCACCATAATTTTTTATTTTTATATTTTATTTATTCAACATAAATATAATCAATATTTTATTTTCTACATTTGAATTTATTTTCTTATTCCTTGTATTTGGATCCCTATATATAAATAAGTCGCCTAACATTGTAATGAAGTTAATGAATGATAAATGAATTGAAATTTGAGTTCTCTGAGTGCCTAAATTCAGGTTAATGGGTTGGATCTTTCATTGAAAGATTGAGGGTTAGCTTTACGTGAGAATTTTTGAAATAACCTAGTTATCCCTTTATCTTTTCGAAAAATAAATCTCTCATTATTTCCCTTCACCCCTTCAACTTGCTTGTCTTCCTCTTCTTGTGCTGCTCATGCTAGACAACGCCCCTCCACAACTGAATTCTCACGGGCCCAGCACCCGTCTGTTTGGCCGATGCTCAGTTGTCGCTTTCAGTTCTCTCAAGTAAGCACGATCAATTTTGTACTTATGAACGTGTCATGTGATGCCTTATCCTTTTATCCCTGTATCGTGTCTGTATTCCTCTGTGCTTCTATAGTATTGAGCAAATGTTATGTAAATTACACCTTCACATCGATATTTATTATTTTAATTATTACATTTTTTGGTGCGTCTTACATTTTATGCCCCCTGTAATTTGAAAAGCTATAGTGTCGGCGTGCCATGTCTATCCTCGTGTCCCTGTATTGTGTCCGTACTTCCTAGGGTACTCTGTCATAAAGGTTATGGAACACTGCTTTTCTATATGACTATCAATCTTTTGCATCGACTATGCACCCTGTCTCATTGCCCTGGCACACACGAAGCTGCGCAGGCTTTGCCGATTTTCTACGCATAGCGATATGTGACCCACGTTAGCCTGCACGAAGCTGTCATGCACTCTTTCGACCATGCGAGCTTCAATGCTTCAGCCTGTGTTTCTCCATGCTCTGCACCTTACCTATCGTCTTGTTCAGTCTTCGAAATCGTGATTTGATTACTCTTTCAGCTCAAAATCGTGATTTGAGAGTAAATTACTTCTGACTTATTTTGTTTGAGGATTCTTGTTAAATCCTTAGTACCCTGACTTGATTTGTTAAATTTAATCCACAAAGCTCTAATCTAACCTATAAATTTTCATTTTTGAAAGATCCAATTTTATTGTAATTGTGAAATATTTTAATTTGTGGGATTAAAAATGTATGGGAGAAGAAGGAATTTCTGGCTCACTAGGTTGTTCAATGTGATTTTGAAGACTGAAAGAATGCCGAATAACTAGAAAAAGAATACATTAGTTTTTATTTACAATAACAAGGATGATGTACAGGATTGTGCTAATTATAGAAGAATTAAATTGATGAATCATACTTAAAAAATTTTAGAGAGGGTAATCAAGCATAGACTAAGTCGTGATATTAGAGTAGCACAGAACCTATTTTATTTTATGTCAGAAAGATCTATTATAAAGGTAATCATTTGTTGAGTGGTTTAATGGAGAAGATTAAGGAGAATGGAAGATTTGTGCTTGGTTTTTATCAATTTTAAAAGCTTATGATAATGTTTCAAGAAAAGTGTCCTGTAGAGTTTTAGAAAAGAAAAAGATTGTATTAATTATATTCAAGTTATTAAAGACGTATAAAAACAAATCGTTACTTATGTTCGAGCATTCGGTGGTTCGCCCAACGATGTTTTTGTTATAATTGGATTACTCCAAGGCTCAACTTTATGTCTATTGGACACATTTCGGGTGATGTGCCTTGATATTTTTCACAAATGATATCTTTCTTGTTAATAAGACTAGATATATGGCAAAGGTGAAACACGAGTTATAAAAGAGTGCTTTAGAGTCTTCAAGATTTTCGTCTTATTTAATTAAAAAAAAAGTAATTGTATTAGTGATGCGATAATTGGTGATCAAATTATTAAAAAAAGTGAGCGTTTTAGATATCTTAGATCAATCATACAAAATGATGGTGAAATAGATTGATATTATTAGTAGGATTTAAGTAGGATAAATAATATGGAGACATACGCCTAGTGTATTGTGTGACAGAAACACTTCACTTAAATTTAAAAATAAATTTTATGAATAGTAGTAAGACCATCGCGGATATATGCTGTTGATTGCTGGCTTACAAAGACGAAACATACAAATAAAATAAATGTTACAGAAATGAAGATATTAAGGTGGATGGGTGGGTATACATGAAAGGATAGAATGAGAAATTAGTATATCCATTAGAAAGTGGGAGTAGCATCAATTTAAGATAAATTCAGAGGGTGATGGTTTGAACATATAAATCATAGGCTCATTAAAGCTCCAGTAAGAAATGTTGAGTTATTGGATCTTATTCATATAAAAAGAGAAAACGAGGAGTACAAGGACATAGCAAAAAGTTATAAAGAATAATCTTACACACTTAAAGCTAAATAAAGATTTATTAGCCAATAGAGTGCAATGAAAACAAAAAATTCATGTAGTCAACTCCCCCTAATGGGATAAAGGCTTGGTTGTTGTTGTTATTAGATTTAAAAATTCTTATCATATAATTATATTTTAAAAAATAATTTATGCTTAAGTGAAAACATGGTGATAAATTTTTTGTTTCATATTTTTTATTCGTCTTGCATCTTCTTCTCTCTCGCATGCTCTTCCCCCCTCTCTCTTTCTTACTGTGATTCTTCTCTTTTTCCTCATTTATGTTCTCTCCTTTTGTTACACTTTCTATCTAGATCTCTTCCTTCTTCTTCTTCTTCTTGTTCTTCTTCTTCTTCTTCTTCTTGTTCTTCTTCTTCTTCCTCCTCTTCTTCCTACTACTACTTCCCTTTCTCTGTTCTTGTCCTCTCCCCTACCTGAAAATATACGTTCTACATTAAGATACAAGTAATTCAAAATGATTTAGTGAACCGAAGCCTTTGGTCAGTAGCTTAAAGTTAACTTGACAAGGTGTTTTAGGAGTTATTCTTGCTTGGAATTCTGGTCCTTATTTTTTTTGTATCCATAATCGTGGCTTCTATCATAAAAATGTTAAAATTTGTTACTTAATGAGGAATTCTGAAATTCTTTAGAATAGAACAACCAGTATAAATACATGAAGGGGAGGATCTTGGTAAAAGATCAAATCCCTGCTAACTTGGGAAAAGAGCTAGAAACAGATCAACTGATGATATCATAACATACATAGTGCTTCGAACAGCAGATTCTATGTAAACTGAATGAATATTTTAGAGGGGAAATTCAGGTGGGATGGGGTTGACTGTTTCAGGAATCTAATGCATATGTTGTCTTATTGGGAGTGATTAATTTGTATTTGCTTTGTAAAATGAGTACTTTTTTT
Source organism: Apostasia ramifera (assembly GCA_019297695.1). Taxonomy (NCBI): domain Eukaryota; kingdom Viridiplantae; phylum Streptophyta; class Magnoliopsida; order Asparagales; family Orchidaceae; genus Apostasia; species Apostasia ramifera. The sequence goes on along the minus strand of JAEMOT010003212.1, from coordinate 118,692 downwards.
TTTACATATTTATCATGTTAGTTTCTATTTTTTTTGTTTGTTGACATTTCTACTTTCTCTGTTTGCTTTTCACGTGAGTAGCCACTAGTTGAGTAGTTGTTAAAAGTTATCTCTTTTCTTTCATTTTACTTATTGCACTAGTATTGACACTTATTAAATTTTATTTCTTCAATGTTCAAAAATTCATTTCATCTGGTATACAGTAATAGTGTGATGTGAACTAAAAGTTTGATGTCTTGTGTGCATAGCACGGTGTGACTTTCTTTTGTCTTGTCTGGCATTTGTTGGTCCTCTGCTTTATTCATATGTTTTGACTGTGGCATTCACATGGCCTTTTTCGGTACCTTACAGCATAATTTGCAGTAGACCTTGAGCCCATCCTTGGTGTCAGTTTCCTACTTTTATTTATCTATGAAACCATTGACAGTTGAGCTAAAACTTTGCAGAAGTGATGTGTGTTGATATGAAGTGAATATCGAATGATGTTTTTTGTTGGAATTACCTATGCTTCTGTGCATATTTTGGATCTGAACTGCCATTGAATACCATTGTTTGTACCTACCTGGAGAATTTCTATGCTCTTTCTTTCCTTTTTAAAACAGCCTTCTTGAATTTTCTTGAAATTTTTCAATGCTATGCATCCTGCTTACTATTTCCATTATGGTTATCTGATGTAGTCTACTTCTTTATACAGATGAATGGAAGAACTTCCTTGTGAGGATAGGTAGAGATGAAAATGCTGCACACTCTGAACTTTTAGACAATCCAAATGATATGCTTGAGCTTCGTTTTTGGGCTTCGTACCGAGGACAAACATTAGCACGTACAAGTAAGATTTTTCAGAAACTGCTGTTTTTGTTTGCTAAATTATTTCTTATTTGACTAACGTATGGAAATCCTTCTACAACTCCATCTTAGATTAGGACTATTTTTATCCTGCTCCATATTATTCATGGTATTTTCTGAATTTGTTGCATTAGTTTTATGGGGAAATGATTTACCTGAATAATTCCATTTCAATAGGTGTGCATAAAAAATAAGCAGCAAAGTCTTTGTAATAAAATACTTTGGATTAGAGATGGTCATTCTTTTTTACTTGGTTTGATGTAAGTTTCATATATCCGGTAATTACAATGTGGCTTTTTAGCATATGATGTATTACTTCGAGTTTGGTTTATGTATCATTATTTGAAAACTTTACCTTTAAAGCTTTCCTTCTCTGGGGAATTGTAGATTTTAAACTCCTTAGTATTTTGTATTGACAGTGCGTATTTTCAGAAGTGTCAAGCAATTCTGAGCCCATGTCTTGTACATGTGCATGAGAGAAGCAGGCGTCACTTGGGCAATATTTCGTAGTTGTACAAATTATGACTAATTGAACATGAATTTGCCCTAAGTAGTTCATAAACTTCTGCATTTGACTATAACACTCTTTATCATATAATACATATTACATATTGCTCTGACCAAGCATTTAATATCACGTTTAAAACTATTGAAGATGATGTTTTTTTAACTTGACCCTAGAATATTTATTTTTAACTTATTGTTATCAACAAAATTTCCAACTACTTTGAGGTTATGACTCTGTTGTTGTTATCACCCAAGCATTGGTACTTTCTTTCCTGACTTTATTTTTTGTTCGTTGTAAGGCTTGCACTTTGTTTTTTAGGTGTATAACATTTGGTTCCTTTTGGATCTACCTTAGTTAGGGGCATGATGTATTATAGGAAAGCTCTCATGCTTCAAAGCTATTTGGAGAGGATCAATTTTGAAGGTATGGGTCTGTTTGTTTTGTGAGAAAGTTTTATTGATATTTTTGATCTCCATATGACGGACTTGACTAATTGCAGGCTCTGATGGTGCACTTAGTCACACAGGTTTAAGTGAAACTGACGGTTTTGAATTATCTCCTGAGGCTCGTGCTCAGGCAGATATAAAGTTCACGTATGTTGTAACATGTCAAATTTATGGCAAGCAAAGGGAAGAGCGAAAGCCTGAGGCTGCTGATATTGCACTTCTGATGCAACGGTATGCCTTCTATCAACTTTTTTTAAGCTTTGGAGTTGTAGTCTTGTACATGTAAATCGCTCCTTCCTGTGGCCTCTTTTCTTCTGCATCATTGTTTATTTTGTGTTTCCAGGAACGAAGCACTTAGAGTTGCTTACATTGATGTGGTTGAGGGTGTGAAGGATGGTAAAGCTTATACTGAATATTTCTCAAAGCTTGTCAAAGCTGACATCCATGGCAAGGATAAGGTAATGCACATTGTCAGCATTTTAATACTTTTTTGTTTTGCAGGACCTTTACTTTTTCTTATTGGCCTGTATCTTTGCCATTAGCTAATTGGTAGTCATGTTATTCTTTAGGCCACAACACATTTGGTGAAATTTTGTTCTCAGTATATTTTCCCAATTTTTTTCAAGGATTTTCTGCCTTGTTTGGTTAGAGGTGGTTTTTTGGGGTTAGAGAGAGAAAATGTGTTGGTGTTGGTGTATGATGTGAAATAAAATTTTTTTAATGTTGAAAATTGTGTAAATTTTGAAATAAAGTTGATTGTTTTATTGTAATATGTGTAGGATGTGAAGTAAATTGATTTTTAATGTTGGATTTGTGTACGAGGGAAAATGAAGAAGGTTTTAATATTGGAATTTGTGTAGGAATAAATATAAAAAAAAAGATGGGTTGTTTTTCAGGGCTCCAACCAAGCAAGCCCAGAATATTTTCATTGTTACATTGTTTTGAACTTGGTTTGCTTCAATAAGGTACAAATAATGTTCCATTGAAATTTTACTGCAAAAAATGGAAATTCTTTTGTTTTCACAAATGATATCTCGGTTAAGTGCTGTTAGAATATTATATACTGTTGACGTGCGAAGGAGGAGTCCCGAGAGATAGCAGCACGCAGAGGGCTAAGCCTGATGATTAAGGCTCAAATGAGAAAGAATAAGCATCCAGAAGAGCACATAGAGGTTTAAGGTGGTTCAGGGAGGAAATCCCCTACGTCCACGGGATCAGCTTGATGTTTTCTACTATATCTCAAGAAGAAGAGCCGCTTGGGCTCTGTACAAGGGTGAAAACAGCGGGGGAGAAGAGGTCCGACGGATCCAACCCTCCGCCAGAAGCTTGTACAGGGGTAATTATAGTTAGCTTGCTTTGGTAGCCTGCAGACCGCTAGTATAGGGCAAGCTGGAGAAGCCACCCTCTTCGGTGATTTGACTTTAGTTGAGGTAGCATACTCCAGGTACAAAACATGTACAGGATGTGGCAGCCTGGCGTGTACGAATTGTACGGTTGTCAGTCTGGAGGGGCGTGACAGCTACGGCTTAGACCACATGTTGGCGTCGATGCTATTGCAAGAGCTGATCGTCGGAACCGAAGGCATAGCTCTTGTAGAAGGGCGATGGATGATCAGATTAGACAATCCTCGTGCTTGACGGTGCTAAACCTCGTACCCAATGTTTGTGGATACATCGTCTCCGATGTTTGGGGAGAGCTGGGATAGGTCGTCCCCGATGTTTGGTGATATTGTAGCCCAATCCTCGTCGACGAGGTTTGTGGAAGGCTGAATCGTCGTGGCCGAACGTTGAGACCTGCGAGAGAGCAATTATTATAATAAAGGGTTAGCTTTATCAAGGCGCCGCGTGTACGGCTGAGATGCAGCGCTGGAATCATGTGTTAACATATACAGAACTCTTTGTTAAGAGATTTCTCATTCCTTTTTGGTTCGCAAGTGGAACCCAGTGTTGTATTTGCTGAACCCCTTCTCACCTGCTCCATGCATGGTGATTAGAGTGCTAGCCTAACCTGTGGTTGCAGATGATATAGGCTCTTTGGTACCATTCTTACCTGCGGCTGAGCCTATGAGGTGGCCCAATTTTCAATATAGCTTGAGCAACATGCCAAAAAGGAAACAAATTTAAGTAATACTTGAATTCATTTGAAACAACCCTTATTCAAGCCAAAGTTGAGCTCAACTGACATTCAATCTCTCGTAAGCTAAATAATAATTGAAATCATCTAAAATGAGTCTTAATTAATCCTCAAAGGTTAGCTGAAATAAGGTTCAATCTCACGTCTAGTACCAACAAAGACATAGTTTTGACAAATGAAGGCGTTAATCAAAAATTGGAATAGAGGTTCGCCTTAGAAGCAAAGTGTTTTAAATTGAGCATAAGATATAGTACATGCATTGTAGGTTCGGTGATCAATAGATTACTAAAATACTTTAAATAAATGTTTATTATGGAGAGGGTAGGTATGAGGTTACAACTTTTCAAATTTAAAAACTCATACCTACTAGAAAATTAAATTAGTCCGGAAACTTTATGCATTTAAACATCAATCAGTTCAGGGGGTGGTGACATATTTTTTATATAGGTATCAGCTTATGTGTATTATTTACATTTGAGCAAAACACTTCGAAAGCTCAGATTATATTTCTAATAACTATCACCTTCAGTAGCCTTATTTCAATTATTTTTGTTTCATCTTGTTGCATTCTTTTCCACGTAGTATTTTAATACTGCATATATTGTTAATTTTACCTTATCGAGATTGTCTTATATAGCTTTTAATTGAGTAGTTTTTCAACTAACTTTTATTTCCTATTTCTTGTCACAATAATAGCATCTCGTCATAATGGTGCATGTTTTGATTTCTGGTGTACATTTCAAAGTTATCTGAGTCTATTATCAATTGTTTTATCTTTAATGGCTGTTCAGGACTCTGATATTAAAACCTTTTCCTAAGAACTTTGTTCAGTACCTTTGAGGGTTCCCTCTGTATGGTTTTGTTTGTAACAGATTTTGCTAGTATGAACATTTTAAGCTTTAAATTTGGAATTTTATTTAAGGTGATGTGCTTGTTGCACGTAAGTACTTCCTGAAGCTTTGCTCTGTAAAACTGATGGAAATGAAGTTAACCCAACATTTCTTTTTCTATCGTGTTTACTTTCTGCAACATGTCTTCAGATATATGTGAGTAATATTTTACCTTAGTACATCGTGCATTTCAAGTTTTGAGTAGTGTGTTATTGTTATCATAGTCTGCTTTAACCATCCCATGAGAAACCTATGTTCAATGTACCTGATATTTCGTTGTAGTTATATTTTTCTGACATTATGTATTTGCTTCAGGAAATATATTCAGTAAAATTACCTGGTAATCCAAAGCTTGGTGAAGGTAAACCTGAGAACCAAAACCATGCAGTGATATTTACCCGTGGTAATGCAATGCAAACCATTGACATGAATCAGGTTTGTTCACAGTTAAATGTTTTTCTCTTTTAACTTTTAGTTGCCATATCTTATTTTGAATTGGAAAGTGTGTGGTGTTTATTTAACACAGAATTAGCAGCACTATCCTCGGAATGTTTTCCAAATTGATTTCTTAGAAATAGGGTGGTTGTACTCTTGAATCCTTTGGGGTTCTGTGTTGGCTTCTGCAGACTTGCAATGTCGACCGAGAATGAGAATGTGAAATGTATCTAATTTGTTGCACATTGTTCTAATTGGTTGTTTGTTTTCTGGAGTACTGTTTGAAGTAGTGTTTTCTGCTGGAGAAGCCAACACAGAAAGTGTCTGTAGCTGTGTTTTCTGCTTCATAAGCTCTTTTTCTGGAGTGTTTTTTATTTTTTTTGCCTTCCAATAGTTCTCTGGCATTATTTCCTTGAGTTTTTGTTGTTTACAATGATTTCATTAGGTGTTTGGACCTAATTGATCTGTATGCTTAATAGAAATGTAATGCAGTTGATTTAGAAATTTGAGTTACCAGCTGTTTAGTCAGATCAGCTATGATTTTTGGGTGTAAAGTCATTATAGTATATAGTGAACATATCATCTCTTATCCAAATGTCTACATAGAAGCTTATGCATTTTTTTGATAACCCAGTCGCTTGTCATACCTGCTTATGGGATGTTCAGTTCTTTATATCCGTTAAAACTGGTCAGATCTCTCTGAAGAAACTTGTATTTCCTTTACCACCTGAGATTATGTCAGGATTCATACTTTCTTGGATAACATTACAGTGTTTAAATAAGTTGGGCAGTACTCGATTGCTTAGTTGTGTCCCAAGATACTGATTTTCTTAGCACTCATTTCAAGATGGAATGATAATGATACATGGGTTACTAATTCGAAGTATTTCTGGATTTGTAATACGGAACAAACTAGCTAAGGGTCTTAGGACATGATCTGAGAGCCAATTCTTCCTTGTTGTAACTGGAATTTTCTTGATTTTGATACTACTTAATTGTGTTCTGGTCATTCATGGAATGCACTGAGTATGAATTAAATACCTCTTGTCAGCTTTGGCTTATAAAGTTGACGTGTAGTAGTTTGAAATCAAGGTTTTGTTGTTGTTTCGTCATTTGGGTTAGATGGTGAGCCCCAAAGTGACTAGTATTGACCCAGGTTAAAAGGTATGTGTTTTTCTTTTGTATATTTGAAAGCAAACAAAATTTCTTGTAGTTGTGATAAATGATGCTACATTTCATTCATGATTGGTAAAATTTGAGTGAATTTGTTGGGTATGGAATTTGCCCATGGTTTATACTTTTTCATGAAGTTGGTCTTGCAAGTCATTTGCGTGTGATTTAAATCAGTTTGCTGGGCTCAAACAAATTGGAAGTGGCAGTAGCACTTCAGTCTGTAGGAAGCTTCATATTATTCTTTTTGAGAATGAAAGGGCCAATCGAGAGATTATATCTTGAATAGGGCTAAGAATTTTGTTCAGAGCTTGAAACTAGTTGAAACGTCATTTGCATGCTATTCTACTTGAATTCGAATCGATTTTCTTGTAGCTCGTGTAATAAAATCTATTCAATTCGTAATTGGCTCGATATCTATAGCGATGACATGTATTTAAGCTTCTTTGATATATATAGAGTATTTTACGTGTGTAAATATGTTATATGGGGTATTTTTCGATAAGGCTAATGGATAAGGATGTACACAATTACATATAATTTTAATAAAATATATATGTTTATATACTATGTATTATACATAAAATTTATATTTTAATTAAAAAATATTAATAATTTAACTTGATTTAACTTGAATTTCGACTCCAACTCGAATATATTTTAGTTGACTTGAACTTGAAAATTTCAAATTTGACTTGAGTCAAATCCGCTCGATACCTATTTACAATACTCATCCAAGACGATCTGAAGCTTTGTTTTACTCTGTATCCTAACAATACCTTTTTACAAAACACTTCCCAAACAACCCAATCTAATATGTCATTTTCTATCAGAAGCAATCATGATCAAGAATTGAAGCTTGAATCAAAAGAGGCCTTAAGTGTGTTTTTTGACATGGTAGGTTATTATACTAATTTTTCATGTGTTATTTTTCTTTTTCAAGGATAATTATTTTGAAGAAGCTTTGAAGATGAGGAATCTTCTTGAGGAGTTTCACTCCAATCATGGCCTTCGCTCTCCAACAATTCTTGGTGTTAGGGAACATGTCTTCACTGGAAGGTTGATTTGTATCCTTGTCTTAATACCTTAGTTTGTGTTTCGTTCACCTTTTTCACTAATCTAGTTTCATTTTTGGAAATGCAAGTGTTTCTTCTTTAGCCTCATTCATGTCTAATCAAGAAACGAGCTTTGTGACTCTGGGTCAGCGTGTTCTCGCCAATCCTTTAAAGTAAGTTGTCATCTCGAAATCTCGACTATAGTGTTAAGCTGACTTCATTGCTACCACGTAGCCTCTGACATTTAAAATTGTTCTTTATTTTCAGGGTTCGGATGCATTATGGGCATCCTGATGTTTTTGATAGAATATTTCACATAACTAGAGGCGGTATTAGTAAGGCTTCTCGCATCATAAATATCAGTGAGGATATATATGCTGGTACGATCTGCAACCTGTTAATTAATTAGGAATGATATTTTTTTCAGTTTTGCGCCATAAGCATTAGAAATTTGAGCTTGTTTGTTGTGTCGTTGCTGATTGTGACTAAGCTCCCAATATTGCTTTTGGTTTGTACTTCTGTTTTGTTTCTAGCTTGGAATGCTTTTCCTTTTATGCTGCTACATGCATTAAAGATCAATGATATTGTGTATTTTAGCAAATAAGTTTAATAATTTTGGATTGATTGTAACCAAGCATTAAATGTAAATATTTTTCTTTGATATCAGTTCTTTATGGGTTGGCTTTCGCCCCTTTGGCTTGTCATGTGATTGAGGTGTTTAGTTCTTGAAACTGTTAGCTTTGATGAAATGTTAGAGCTAATTGTTGGCTGCAATCATTGTATGGGTTATTGTGTACTTGTTTTTTTTTCATTAGCCTATGTTTTTTGCCTCTTTTAAAAAAAAGATCCTACCGAGTAATTGTCTTTGTATAAAGGAATTTTCCTGATATTACTATTAGAAGAGATTGCTTTGTTACATTATGGCCAAGCCTTACAAATGGCTTCACTCAAGTTTTATGTTGAAAAAATGTGGTAAAAATATTATGAATCTCTTTAGAATATTGAGAAAATCATTTTTGAAGGGCATTGTTTTGTATAAATCATTTGTGGTGATAAAATCCATGAAAGAGATGAAATTGCCAAGATGGTTCGTTATTATATTTCATTATCATCACCAACAAAAGTGGAAGAGTTTATGCAGTATCTTGAAATTATAAGATGCCCAGTTAGTTAGATTATATACTTCAAGAAGGGTGATACTGTATGTTGGATGGGCTCCAATTTTGCTGAAGTGTCTCTTGCCCTAATGGGCGGGATTTGGGGATGTAACTTTTGAAATATCTTTAAAATATGGCTATGACAACCAAATGTTTGGGTTTCATTCCTCAAATGACTGCATCTAAGTCCATCTTAATTGAAGGAGCAGCAGTCATTGCTTGTGAGAATGAACAACCTTAAGCCATAGTTAAAGGAGGGAACCAGCCTTTTCTTTTTGCCCATTTCTTACTATTTTCATTCTTCTTGAATCACTCTCAACTTGGTATGGATTTGGAAAGGAGTGAATAAAGACATGTTCAGGAAGATATTCTGTGCAAAATTCACTGAATCAAGTTCTGCGTAGTTTTGCTTCACAGTTTCAGTTATTCAGAAAATAAATTCAAGTTCTTGACTGGTGTATGAGATATTATCAATCCATATCTTATGGTTATTTGCTTTTTTTTATGTTGGCTAAGGCTTCCATTTGATGGATTCTTAATCTGCAGGATTCAACTCAACTTTGCGTCAAGGCAATGTTACTCATCATGAGTATATTCAAGTAGTACCTGTGTTCTTTAATTAGTTATTGAGGCTCACCATATATGTTGCGTTAATTCTTAGCTTAACATATACTTGTTTGGTGGTTATATTTTCCTCTTTATAGGTTGGAAAGGGAAGAGATGTGGGTTTGAATCAGATTGCTCTATTTGAAGGTAAAGTAGCAGGTGGCAATGGCGAACAAGTGCTTAGTAGGGATGTGTACAGACTTGGGCAGCTATTTGACTTCTTCCGTATGATGTCTTTTTATTTTACAACTGTGGGATATTACTTTTGCACTATGGTATGTGTGCTGTGTTGTGTAATATGCCCATAGTATTTGCTTTTAAGTACTGATAGCCATCTTTTTTATCTGTACAGCTAACTGTTTTAACGGTTTACATATTCCTCTATGGGAAAGCATATCTGGTGCGTGCTTTTTCTTCGATATTTTGAATTTTGGATGCTGTATCTGGCAAAGAGGATATATACTATGCTGTTTGTTCTTGTATCAGACTTATGTGTTGAGAATGCTATGTTTTTTTTTTTGTATTTTCAGTTGATAATATGTTTTTGTAGGAGTATTAACGGTCTGTTGGCTATAGTTTTGTTACTAGTTACGAATATCTTGCGTATTTACTCTATGCTTTTCTATTTTATTTGTTTAAAGCTTGATTTTTATTTTTAAATTCTACTTTGGAATTGCCTGGTGATTTAATGTTGTTAATCATTAATTTACAAATTTCTATTTTGTTTTCAGTTGCTAAAATTTTTTTTTTATGGTTGGTAAAATGCTTTTGTATAAGAGTATTTACAGTTCGTTAACTATGGGCTTGTTTGGTTGGAGGATGAATTTGGGTAAGGAAAAAGAAAATAATTTATTTTATAGAGTTGATGGGAAAGAAATTTATTTTAATATTGGGAGGTGTGTAGGATGTGAAATAAAGTTGATTTTAAGGTTGGAATTTGTGTTGGATGTGAAATAAAGTTGATTTTTAAGGTTGAAATTTGTGTTGGATGTGAATTAAAGTTATTAAAATTTATAATAAATTTAAAATATTATTAAAATATTTTTTTGCCCATTTTTGGGCTCATGCCAAACAAGGCCTATAAGTTCTATTAGATTTGAAATGTCTTGTATCATGTTCTTGACACGTTGCTATTTTATTCGTTAAAAGCACTATATTATAACTGTGTTTAATCACCCAGAGAACAATGTGGTTGATTTTGAATTTACTACTTGCAACACTTAGTTATTTGGTGTAATAGTTTTGACCTCTGAGTTGTAGTTCCCATAGTCTAGAGCAGCCCTTTCAAACTTTTTGATTCAGATTTATGTAATCTATTTGAGTGTAATTTTTTTGATAGCAATTTGAGTATGATTCTTAATTTCTACGTGCTTGTGCTACTTTGTGCACTACCTCACTAGAAGAGATTGAAGCAGCTTGTTTCACGTTTGAGTTCTTTGTTTTATTTTGCCTAACATTAATGTGAGGATAGATTTTATTAAGGGGTATTTATTTGTTCAGTAATGTAATTCGGAGCTTGCATTGGCCATGGGTTTTTTCTGATTCTTAATTATACTGTGACTGGACTGTTCATCCAATGGACATTTGGTGTTGTGTCCTTTGGTCTGTACCTTCGTGATATCCTTAGTTCATCTATTCGAAATTTATCAACTCGTGGAATTGATTATAACTTTGTTAAATCATGCTGAACCTTTAATCTCATTAGATTTTATCCCCAACTCATGTGTGACGGGTTGGAGCTCTTGGGCTAGTAAATTACCACGATCAGGCCCTTATGATACAAAATATTTGATTAAAATGTTTAATTCTTCCTTTGGATGCCTGTCACGCTATGTGAATAGGATTTTGGTTGGCCATTGAAATGTGGGTGCCTCAGAGAGGTTCAGCTTAAACAACAACAGCAATAACTACAAAAAAAGATCCATTCTGGAGCTAGTTGGGGTTGGCTTTGAGGATTTTTCCTTCATTCAACTCTGCATAATGCAGTTCTCTGTGAGAGCAAGCGATACAGTCATGTTTAATGCTTATATCCCAACTCACGTTGGATGAATTTGAGAGGTCAACACAACAGTTAAGCAGAAAATTTTGGAGGAATTGAGATGGATAGGGCATGATAATATCATATGATAGTGTAATTTGTTGAAAAGACTGGCAGAGATTATCTGGAAAGAAACTTATCCTTCATAAGCTACTGTGGTCCATTTCATTATCATGCATATAAAACTTGAATTATCTATAACATACTTTCATTTGTAAATTCGTTTTTGTATTGTTAGTGATGGTCATCTTTGTATTGTTAGTGATGGTCATCCTTTGTATGTCATTGCACAATCTCCCATTTTGAATGATGTACTTTTGTGTTGTAGGCATTATCTGGCGTAGGTGAGACCATTCAGGAAAGAGCAGATATATTGGACAACACCGCATTAAATGCTGCACTCAATGCACAATTTCTGTTCCAAATTGGTGTTTTTTCTGCAGTTCCTATGATTCTGGGATTCATCTTGGAGCAAGGCTTTCTTAGAGTATAGTCTCTATATTATCCTGCTTTGTTTCTTCTTTTTTTAAATTTATCATATACTTTTGGTCATTAAATTCATATTGAGCAGATAAACAGTTATAACTACGTGTGAACCTAATACCATCTTTCTTTTTTTTGATAAAAAACCTAATACCATCTTGATGAGACTGTTTCACAACTGTTAGCTCAGTGTGTAACAGGTTTAGGGGAAGCACTAACTGCAAAAACCAATTGTAAGCTAGAAAACTCAATTACATAGGCAGACTACTAAGATTGTGCAACTGCAAAAAATAAACTTCCAGGACTCCCTAGATTTTTAAACTTTGTTGAGGAACGATTATCATATTAAATTGGTGAAAATTTATATTAATTGTTGACAATAGGGGCTATATTAAAATCTCGGCTTCATTCATTACAATTAAATGCATGTTCGGACTACACCACTACATTTTCCAAATGGAGTGGGGAAAATTGTGGTTGTCAGCGGTAAATAAGAAGAACTTTCAATTTCCTTGTAGTCCTAAATAGTTGGATGCATCATAAAGCTTCTTGCTGATTGTTTAATATTCCTTTGATACTCTCTGGAACTTATATCCCAGTATTGCATTGGAAGTGCAGGTGATCTTGAAATGATTAGGCCCTCTTTTTTGCTCGTCAAGTGCACATTTTTTTGGTGTAGAGACAAGTATCTTTTTATGCATGTAAAATCAGAATGTTAATACTTTTGTGTGACTATGATGCAGAACAAATTGGGAATGCAATCGTAGCTTAGAGATCAGTCGACTGAATGACAAGTGGTCTTGAAATGCAAGAAGGATATATTCTAAAAAGAATTTTTTAATGATTAAGCAAATTCAATATTGCAGACAAATCAATTTAAATTTATTAGTGAAAATGAAATCAAAGGCAAGTAGATGCCCACCAAATCAAATCGAGCGTGCTCTTTCAACCAACTGGATATAGGGGGCATGGGTAAAGAGACTCTCGTAATAAAATAACCCAACATCAAATATCAAGCATAGTAATATCCAGGATCAGACAGGTGAGAAAATTGGGCAATTAGGATGATAGAACCATCCACAGGGCTTTGCTGAATGTCAGAGAATATTAGTTTATGGTTGGGTTACCTGACTCAGCAAAACTAGAATACCAAATTCGTGTCATCCAGATGGTCTGGTCGAGGTAGCCAAGGCCAAATTAGAGGATCATGATGGATAGCGACATGAGGCGGGGATGGTGGCATAGCTAGACGGCACGGGTGATAGCAAAGCGCAAATCAACTCAAAGGTAAACTGGATGCCAACCAAGTAGTGGGAGATGTAGGGAGGTGCGACAGATGGGTTACGACACCGATTGTGACGAGGTAGTGGAATGAAGCTGCGGTGACCTCGTGCGTGGAGTGGAGGCACTGGAAAGAGGTAGAGCAGGCATTGGAAGGAGGTAGTCAAAGCAGGCACGGAAAGGACCCACGAGGGTCACAACAATGCTAGCGTTGGGGGAGCGCTTGATCAGAGGGCTAGCTCAAACGTAGTGGTCTAGGCTGGGCATTCTGGAGGGCTTTGATCTGGTATTTTTGTAAAAAGAGAGAGAGATCCAAATGAATAATCACAAGGCTTGGAAAAGGTTGAGAAAATATTTGAATGAAGAGCAAGGTATTTAGAGATTTTCAATTAAGAAATTATCCATTTCCTCCTTCAACGAGATATAGTATTTAAATTCTGGCTCAGGTATTGTTTCACCTAGAATCTCTGATGCAATAGTCCTCATCCCAACATTTGGAAGTTCGTAATCAAATTAAATCAACCCAAATGAGTGGATTCTAATTTTGTTAATTAGTCATCAATCGTGGCATCTGCCAAATCCATCCATCCACCTTAATATGAGGTGAGATCTCAGACATTACATATAAAATTTGTCTGGGATGATTAGACATTCCAGTAGTATTGCGTCCCACTTTGTTTTTCTATTAAACTATATCTGTGACATATTTGTTAATTAATCTAATGGAATGTATAATAAACTAGATGATTTGTATCAAGTCTTTGCTAAGGCCAATGTTGGATCAACAAAGTTTTGTGTTCTTTCCTTCTGATAGCCATGTATTGTGCATCGGAGTCTCTCAATTCTTGTCTTTGGAACTAGCTTTTTGGCCTCTCTCTCTCTCTCTCTCTCTCACACACACACACACACACACTCTATTTCACTTGCCTTAGTTTAGTTGGGAGGAAAAAAGGAGGTGGAAGGCAGAAGAGAAGTGCTTGGGTAAAGAGTCACGTTTGGTTAAGTTTTTCGAAATCTTTTACATAGACTTCTTTCCATATATAGGAGGCAAATATCATGTCAAATTTACACAGTTTTGAATCCAAATCTTGATTGTCCCTGTTCCTTATTATACTTGATTTCCTACATATAACTAGCTATCATCCTTTCCAGTGATTTTCAATGTGTGGTCATATGCATGCAGTTGGCCAAGCCTTTTCATTTTTTTAATGGCTCTTTTGGAATCCTGTAGAAGTTGTCTCATGCGGCGTCTTCCCTGATCCATTGGTGGCTGAGGTAATTGCACCTTCTTGGATGAAGTTTTTGACGAGGACGATTTAGAGTTCGCTCACAGTATGCTCCTGCATGCCTGCGGTGAACTTCATCAATGTCAACTTAAATTCCAACGAGATGTTGAACATGCTAGCATCGCACCAAAACTTTGTGGTGTACTACTAAATCCATTGTCTTGTTCTTCTAGTGCGACCCATACCATCAGATTTATATTCTTCCTCATAGCATAGCAATTAAAACTCTTCTCAGATTAGCTGCATGAACTGATCCCATGGGATCTTGTTTCTTTCGTGCTAGAGATGGGCGTTCAACCTAGCGCGTGGCTTGCGAGTTTGAGCTGACTAAAGGTGACCTCACATGCATTGTAGCCATAGATCCCAAACTAGTTCCTTAGCTGGTCTATCCACTTGTTTAATTTCTCTGAGTTTATGCTCCCATCGTTGTTTGGAGTTTGGTCCCTCTACTTATTGTATATGTTCTCTTGTTACTTTATGTAGTTTCTTAAAAGAAAAAAGTGTTGTTGGTTGGTGGCCTTGTAGTGTTCTTCATTGAGACCTTTAGACGAGGGATCAATTGCTCTGGTACCAACTTAATCTATATCTGGTCTCTTCCCTCTCATTTACGAGTATGATCAATGTTAGATTATATCATGGTTTTGTTTTCTCCCATTCCGATGGTCTTGTAAGTGCATTGGAATCTCTTGATTTTTGTCTCTAGAATTGGCAGTGGTGATTCTCTCTTACTCTCTCACAAACTGAGGTTTCATTGGGAGGAAAAAAGGAGGGTAGGAGGTAGAGCAAAAAGAGAAGTGCCCATCGAAAGACTTGCTTTTGATTAATTTTTTTGAACCCTTTCTACATGAGTTACTCTCCTTATTTAGGAGGCAAACACCAATCAAATTTACATTAAATTTTGGATCTGAAGTCTAGTTGCCCCTGTTCCTTGAATACAACTAGCTAGTAGCCTTTCTAGTGACTTCAGTTGTGTTGTCATGTGTGTGCAATTGGCTTTGCCTTTTCAAACTATCTCAATGGCTCTCATAGAATCTTGCAATAAATTGTCTAATGCGGTTTTTGGCATTTTTCGAATGATGTGGTTTAGGTGATTCTCGGTTGATGTCAATATAAGTCTTCTTCTCATGCAACATTTCTTGAGGGCTCTCGTTATGTTTGCTGCAATTCCAATGTCCTTCTATTGTTAAGGCATATTTGTTTTCCCGAGGAATTGCTTCTGGATTTGTCTTCTGGATCTGCTTTTTGAGAGTTCTTGCCTCTGAGTTTCGTCCTCTTTCCCAATGGCTTGTCTTAAGACTTATCCAAAGTTGATCCGTGGTATGAGTTGGGTTTCCAACTCTATATCTCAGATCTCTGGATTCTGCTAAAAGGGATTTTGTTTGGCTTTGAAGGTCAAAAGTATTTTGATAGTTATCTTGTTGTCAAATTAGGGCAATTTCGGTTAGCGAATCCAGTTAGGGTCAACCTACTTTGTTACCCTACCAATTTAAGCTTAACATAAATACAACACATTTATTAAATGAGTAAATGGGTTACCCGACTCAACCTACCATCTCGTTTATTATAACTTTGTAGGTATCAAATTTTGATAAATTCAATTTTTTTTACTTTAAATCAATATAACCATAAATTTTAATTAAAAACATATGAAATAAAACTAAATTATTTAATACACATCTAATAATTAATATTAAAATAACTACTGAAAGGAAAAAACGTACTAAGTTTGATAAACAAGTCATTAGCCGGTCATAATCAGATTGACCTGCTAACTTGTACTCGAGACTATAGCTAGTTATCCCACTAGGCCAGACCGGACAAGTTTCAGTCCGATCCCTTCAGTTCCTATTCGGTCTGACCAGTTTCAATTCTGGTTGGATCGAGAATTTGTTAGGTCCAGTGCTTATCGGTTTCGGACTAGGTCTAAAACTAGTCGGTGTAGGCTAGAATCGAACCTAGTACAGTTCACAAAATCGAGTCGAACCGGGTTTCGTTTTAGTTCGTAATTTTTTTATTATTATTTTTCTAAATAAATATGTACATATAAAAAAAGTATGATTAAAATAGATGTAATTGTCATTAACGAAAAATATTACAACAGAACAAGTTATTATTTTCAATCAAAATTCTTTTACAAAATAAACATTAAAAATTTTATTTTTGTAATTACAAAAATTTCTTTTGGAGTACTCTTTTTCCTTTGAATTGTTGTCTTTGAACTTATCCGCAAAATTATATTGTTGATTCCGTGATTCGGCAGCAAAGCAATCTTATAGACTGGTAGCATGCAAAAGGTGGCAGCAAATAAGTTGCTTGTGTAATCTCCTGTTATTCTCTTTGTGGTGGAGAAAGCTAATTCAGATGCTACTGTTGACTTTTGGAGTACTTTTTTTCCTTTGAATTGTTATCTTTGAACTTGTCCGCAAAATTATATTATTGATTCTGTAATTCGGCAGCAAAGCAATCTTATAGACTGGTAGCATGCAAAAGGTGGCAACAAATAAGTTGCTTGTGTAATCTCTTGTTATTCTCTTTGTGGTGGTGAAAGTTAATTCAGATGCTACAGTTGACTATTGGAGTACTCTTTTTCCTTTGAATTGTTGTCTTTGAACTTGTCCGCAAAATTATATTGTTGATTCCGTGATTCGGCAGCAAAGCAATCTTATAGACTGGTTGCATGCAAAAGGTGGCAGCAAATAAGTTGCTTGTGTAATCTCTTATTATTCTCTTTGTGGTGGAGAAAGCTAATTCAGATGCTACAGTTGACTTTTGTACTGTTAAGACATCTCGCGTCAAGGCAGATGGAATGTAGTACTGTTTCGATGGGCCCTTCCACCACTCTATGAGGCCAATATCATCAATTTATTTTTTATTAGTTGTAAGTAAAACTGTAGCTTGTTCAAATTTACTAAGGCTTAACTCTGTGTCGTCGATTGCTCGCTTGCAGGTGTTTTTCCCTTGTTTGAAGAAAGAGACCTCTTCGCACCTATCGACCTAAGAACATTGACAATGTCAGTCTTCTTATATGTTCTTGTTTGTCTTCGCACATTTCGCACTTCTATTCATAGCCTGTTTACCATAATAAACAAAACAAATCTTGAAAAGTTGTAAAAACATGTCTTTTTAGCATCAATATTACTCCCCACAAAATCAAAATATTTCGCATAAAAAGCTTTAGAAATTTTGCTCCCTTGGCGGGATCAAGCGTAGCGGCTATAGAATATAGAGCAAATATTTTTTTCAATATTTTTTAAATTTTTGTTCAATATCAGTGACAAAGGATTGAAGAATCAAATCTAATCTAAACTTTAAAAATTTGTGAAACATTTAGAACGCATAAACTAAAAAAAAGGCGAAGTTGAATAATAACATGCAGTAAAACTTTCAGTAGCCTCCATAAAAGTTAATAATAACTCGAAAATCTTTTTTATGAAAATCCAATCATAAGAATTCTACTTAAGTTCTTGGTTAATCATATACGAATTATAAAAAATAGTATGCAAGTCTTCATACGGTAAATAGTTTCAATTAAACAACGAAGGGAATGCCATTTGGTTTGAACAATTAAAAGAAACTTGATGCAAGCTTTATTTGCACTTACACAAACGTACTTTCGATCATGCCTAATAATCAAATTCAATCGAATCTATTTCGCAGCATATTTACTTTTATCAATAACTAAATGTTCAGTATTAAAAGTGACAGAAACACATAAATTCATTATATGACATGCACACTTAATATGAAA
The DNA here is from genome assembly GCA_019297695.1 of Apostasia ramifera. NCBI lineage: Eukaryota > Viridiplantae > Streptophyta > Magnoliopsida > Asparagales > Orchidaceae > Apostasia > Apostasia ramifera. Next base: position 100,610 of record JAEMOT010003212.1, on the reverse strand, counting down.
AGAAAATTCGACAAAAGGTCTTCGAAATTGCTATAAATAATTAATTGCAAAGTTGATCTAAAATAATAAAAAATCCTTTTTTATGCCTTAAAATTTTCAAATATTTTGAATATATGCAAAAATAGCAGTACTAGTATAAGCTTCATCTAACAAATTTATAAATAAAAATATATTTTTGCATTCCTCACTGTCTATTAATCTAATGACAACTACCAAGTAACTCTTACGATTAATGGTACTCTATATATCAAAGGTTAAACCAACCTTACAGATGATGCTAGTGAGGTGTTGAGGGAGATTTTTTTTATTCCTCGTACATTGACATATAATATTTTTTTGGTGTACGTCTAAAAATACGTTAGTACTGTGGATGTAAATACCGAATCACATCTCTATGAAACCCTCATTTTCACATAACGTGAAAGGTTGTTAGGTTCGTGCAATAAAGCGAACAAAACTTTTTCGAGCCTTGTCATTCCTAATCGACCATGGCATAAATCTATTTTCTGGATTTAGTTGTGTTTGATTTAGCTAAACAGTAGTTGTTTAGCAAGCTTTCTTGTTAAACTTGTGAAATCTAATCAGGTGCTTCTTAAAAGTATCCACCCCACCACCCATACCATCTTTTTTGTGCAAGTACTGGTTTTTGCATATTTTACAAATAGCAACGTACTCGAGCTTTTCCGGATTACTACTAGGTTTAACTTGTAATTCAAAATACTCTTATATCTTACTGCGTTTGAATCGAGCCTTATTGGAAATGTCTGAATACTGAGTTGACGGGCCAATGTCGGTGCTAACATCTCCACTAGCCTCAATCTTAGATTCGTGTTCTTTAGAGAGATCGAGACTAGGTTTGAAGTATTGTCAAAATTCTCACCAAGACGGGGAAGGCGTTCGAGCTCCGGAATGAAATCCGAATCCGAGGGGGAAGACGTTCGAGCTATGGAATGTAATCCGGATCCGCAGTCTATTAGTGTCTTACGGAAGCGCTGGTAATGCATCGATGTCGAGAAGCCATTAAAATGTTAAATTTATTGTAGAAATTTTTCAAAGGATCAGCAAAGTCTAAAATTTGATCAAAAATATGATGGATTACATTACTTGAGTCCTATTTGTGAGGGACTTTACATAAAGAACAGAGACTAAAATTGCTTTATAATGGTCATTAGATTGCTGCTGCTATGTCAGCAATCAACAACGGTCTAATGACTTTTGATAATATATATATATATATATATAAACGTTGGCTCTGACTTGCTTCTTTACGGCGGACACGTGAAAAGGACCCACGCTTCCACTGCGTTAGAGGCAGGACAACGCCGCACGAATGCTACCCCTATCCCCATTGTTATTGTTGTTGTTGTTATGGTTATTGTTATTGTTGTTGTTGTTGTTATTTTTAATAAATTGGACCGGTTTTGATTCAACGGAACCGGTCCAGTTCTAGACTAATTCATTGGTCTTGCATGCACAGAGCCACATTGGGCCAGTTCTGCCCCCCAGAACCTTACAGAACCAATCTTGTTCAATTGGTTTTGTGCCGAACTAGTTCTTGTTGAATTAGTTCTGGGGAGAATCGGTCCAATTAGCATTCTGCTCGGGACCTCTTAGGTCAAATTTGGGTCAACATATTTATGACCCATACCCATATAAGTTCGACTCATACCCAATTAAGTCTGGCCGGGTTCAAGGATGGTGTCAAAAATTTCCTAAATTACTCAATGAACATGCATTTGGAGGATTCTCAAATACAATGGTCATCATGTTGGGGGCTCTCATGGCATCGTTCTTTTATTTTTTTTCTTTTTTTGGTAGCTTGATACTCTTGGACTGTGGTTGTACTTGTATTTTTTCACAGATTTAAATCTCTGCCTCTTGAACTCTGTACATTCCAATAAATCTTGATATTAAATCTCTCTCGTCACCCTCTGTTATTTGCTCTTTATGTGACCCTTCGATTGTTTGGATTTTGAAAGTATCACCAAAATAAAAATTGGTACAGTATCTGCCATACATGACCATTATTTTTATTTATCTTGCAGGCTGTAATCAGCTTTATTACAATGCAAATGCAGCTCAGTTCTGTTTTCTTTACTTTTTCACTTGGAACGAGGACTCACTACTTTGGGCGGACAATACTCCATGGAGGTGCAAAAGTAATGAATAGTCTGCTAATTTATCATTTATGATTTTTGTGCAAAGTCATAATTAATCACTAATCAAGGTACTTTCTTTCTTCAGTATCATGCTACTGGTAGAGGTTTTGTGGTCCGTCATATCAAGTTCGCAGAGAATTACAGGCTATATTCCCGTAGTCATTTTGTGAAGGGGTGGGATTGAATTCTTTCCTAAAATTCAATGCTTCTGTTAGGAGTTTTTTACCTTGTTTGACAAAATTTCAATATGCAGGTTAGAAGTTGTGCTTTTGTTGATTGTGTACCTTGCTTATGGGTACAATAAAGGTGGTGCCGTCTCTTACATCCTGCTTTCCATTAGCAGCTGGTTCATGGCGTTATCTTGGCTTTTTGCTCCATATTTGTTTAATCCTTCGGGTTTTGAGTGGCAAAAGTAAGTATCTTGCTCTTATTTTTTCTTATTAATCAACAGCCATCTTTATTTTGCTTTTTTATGCATTTGTACTTTCATAATTATTCAATGCCAAACAACACCCAGTCAAACTTATTTCACTATTATGACTTCTATTTAGGACTGTGGAAGACTTTCGAGACTGGACGAATTGGCTTCTGTATAGAGGTGGAATCGGTGTTAAAGGAGAAGAAAGCTGGGAGGCTTGGTGGGATGAGGAACTGGTATGTTTACATGTTAGGAAAAAAGTAGTTATTTCAGTATAAAATGTTAAAAAAGTTTACTAGTTGGTAAACTATCTTAACCCAACTTAGTCTTTGATTTAAATGAATTTCCCCTATAAAAATGGTAGGACAGATGAATTCAATAGGTCAAGCGAACAAAACATTTAATATGATCCAACATAAGGATAAATAGAGGAATAAATACATATCTCACGCTCATGTTTTAGTTGGAGCATAGATATTAATAAGGTCCAACATGCAACATATGTCAGAAAAAAAAAAAGGCCTCAATGACTTGGTAAAAGTTTCTCCTTTTTTTTTTTCTAAAAAAATTTTGTTGTAGGGCCCCAAATCCCAGATGGGAAATACAAAGGATTATATTAGCTAGTTGACAACTAATGTAAAACTTACCAAACAAACATGATATAAATTTTTAAAGAAATTACGCTAAAAGCTAGAGAGTTTTTTGGAAGCATTGCGTTGTGTTACCTGAATACTATGAAAAGTGTATAAGAGTTGCTTCAACAACCAGGTGTGGTGATAAGTGAGCAGTGGTTCCCACATCGTGGACAAATGTCGGTAAAGATGCTAGTCCAAGGCGCTAGAATTAGATTCAGAATTTAGAATACAGACACTCTGACAAGCAAATTAATGAAGTTAATGGATATTACAGTTAATAAGGGAATTAATAATTTGTGCTTTAAAGAAATGAAATAGGTCGGAGAGAAAGCCAAAGAATTTGATAACTTAGATTTCAAATTTTGGTACTCGGGTAAGAATAAAATTAGGAATAGAGGGTATAATTCTCAATAAGTGTTTGAAGGATCATGTAGTAAAAATCAAAATAAATGAAGATAAAATTATACTTTTAAAAATTTTTATCAATAGGATGATTATTAACTTTGTAAGTGTGTATGCCTCCTAAATAATTTGAATGCAAATATAAAAGAATAATGATTTAGAAGAGTTGGTACAAGTGATACCTTAAGAGAGGAGAACATTTATCGAAGGGCATTTAAACGAACATGTGGGAAGTGTTGCTGAGGAATTTAATAGTATTCATAGTGGTTATAACTTTGGGGAGACCATTGAGGAGGGTAAAATTATTTTGGAGTTTCCTCAACTTCTAATTTTTTTTTTTGTTAATACTTTATTTGAGAGAAAAAAGATGAGTATATTATCACTTATAAGAATAAGTCTTCAGGAACGCAGTTATAAGATAATGAGGTCATTGGATTGTAAAAATAAGATCATTTCAAATAAATGTTTGCTACTCAATATCGATTAATAGTATTAAATTTTAAGATAAAAAGCTGGAAAAGTAATAATAAGTTGAGGCAGTGTCCTCGGACTTGGTGGTAGAATTTAAAGAATGAAAATAGAAATATCTTTAAGAAAAAAGATTTTGGAACTTAGGCAGTTGAACATTAAAGGGAAAGCTGATCTTATGTAGTTGAGGGTTGCTAGCTATATCTGTAAAGTTACAAAAAACTCAAATAGTGAAGATGTTTAGTGGTGAAAAATTGTACAAGAGAAGATTAAAGAAAAGTTTATTATAAAGACTACTATAAATGCAAAAATAAAGAGAATTTAGAAAAGTATAAGTTAGCTCGATAAGAATCTAAAAAAACAGTTTGCAATATAAAAAAAATGACTTTTGAGGATTTATATAGAAAGCTGGACATTAAGTCAGGAGAAAGATATTATACAACCTTACCAAGACCAAGAGTAAGAAAAAATTAAAGGCTTGACTGAAGTAAGGTGTATTAATGATGATCAAAAAGTACTTTTTAAAGAAAAAAATATTATGTATACATAAATGAATTGCTTTGAAAAAAATTTCAATGATTGTAATGATGTGATTGATCTTACTAAATTTAATATTCAAAAAATAAATAAAAATTACTCTTACATCTGACATATTAGTAAAGCTGATGTTTGAGAGGCTTTAAAAAAGATGAAATGTAGAAAAAATATTAAAATCAGTTTAAAAAAAAGTAGTAAGACCGGATAATATTCTAATAAATGTTTGAAAATATATGAAAGATGGAGTTTTTGGACTCATTAAGTTATTTAATATGATTTTAAAGATAAAAAAGTATCAAATAATTGGAGAAAGTGCATTAGTACCCATTTACAAAAATAAAGGCGATGTACAAGATTATATTAATTATAGAAGAATTAAATTAATAAATCATACTTTATAACATTGAAAAAGAATGATCGAGCATAAATTATATCGTAATACTAAGGTATCACTGAATCAGTTTGATTTTATGCAAATAGATCTACTGTGGAAGCTTTGCTGAAAGGTTTAATGGAGAAACTTAGGCAGAGAAATAAAGATTTGTATTTAGTTTTCATTGATATATAAAAACTTTATGATAAAGTTTGAAGAAAAATACTTGAAAAAATTTAAAAAAATATAAAGGTTTGCATTGTTTATATTCAAATTGTTAAAGACATGTATAAAAGAGTTATTTGCATTCAAACAAATAGAGTTTGACTAAGAATTTTTCTATTATAGTTGGATTACTCCTAGGCTCTGTATCTTTTTGCTTTAGTTATGGAAGCTCTGATTGGACACATTTAAAATGAGTTGCTGTAGCGTGTGCTTTTTGTAAATGATATTTTTCTTATGAATAAAACTAAAGAGAGGGGTAAAGTGAAACTCGAATTATGGAGAAATATTTTAGAATTTAAAAGTTTTCGTGTTAGTAGATCAAAAATTGAATATAGTGAATTCACATTTTAGTTAAGAAAGAAGCATTTGCGTTGGCAATGTAATAATTGGTGATTAAATTATCAAGAAAAGTGAGTACTTTAGATACCTTAGTTCAATTATACAAAATGACAGTGAAATAGATAATGTTGCTATTAGTAGAATGCAAGCAAAATGGATAAAGTGAGGGAATGCATCGGGTGTATTGTGTGATAAAATAATTTTTCTTAAACTTAAAGTAAATTTTATAGAACTGTAGTAAGACCAGCAATATTATATGGTGCCGAATGCTGGGATACAAAGTAGAAACACACAAATAAGATAAGTATTATAGAAATAAGGATGGTAAGGTAGATGAGTGGGTATACGCGAAAAGATAAGCTAAAAAATGACTATATCTGTGTGAGGATTTAAGTTGTTTCAATTGAGGATAAGCTCAGAGAATCTGTTTAGATGGTTTGAACATATAAATTGTAGGATAATAGAAGCTCCAGTAAGAAATTTAAATTATTGGAGCTTACCTATGTTAAAAGAGGAATAGGAAGGTCAAAAGAACATGGCAAGAAATTATAAGAAATAATTTTACTTGGAGTTAAATAAAGATTTTTTATTTGATAGCGTGTAATGAAAATAAATAATTCATGTAATCGACCTCACTTAGTGGGATAAAGGCTTGGCTGTTGCTGTTGTTGTTGTTGTAGAAATGTGAAGAGTACAAAACATAGATAAGATCCCATCCCTGATGAAGCGTAAATCCGCTTTAATACTCTTGAAAGGTATGGTTGTTGACGATGTAGATTGGAGCTTGTTATCACAGTAAATAAACATGGGTTGATTAAGTGGAAAGTCAAACTCTCATTATGAGCTTTCACCCGCATCATTTAACTCGCAATGCAAAAGTCGGTCATTAGCTCATTATGCATAATCAGTGGTTAAGTTATTGGAAATCCATGCTCTTCTAGGAATGCTTTCAACCACATCATTTTACGAGTGTCACAGACCAGTGCTCCACATTTGTACTTGTTTTGGAAACTACATTTTCTTTTTGCTTTTGTTTTCAAGTTACAAGATTTCTACAAACAAATATGCAGCAGCCCGAATTAGATCATTGGAACCAGTAATTTGCATTAGCATATGTATCAATTTGAAGATCATGAAATCGGCTATATCAATCCTCTTCTAGGTGACTTCTGTTAAGTACCCAAGGACTTTGATCACAGCTTCGTCCCTACTTGTCATATACATAAACTGTCAACTCTTATAACAAATGATATATCCGGTCTGTTAACCGTCAAAGTATCAAATTTCCTACCAGATGTTTATAGTGTGAGGCATCGCTAAATGGCTCACTACCATCAATCATAACACCAATATTTGTGTGAATCTAGTTGACATCCAAGAGAAGCATTCTCTTCCAGTAAATCTATAATGTTTTTTATCTGACATGGAAATACTTTGTATTGTTTTAGCTAATCTCAATACCAAGGTAATATTAATGGCGCTATAAGTATTTTGTGATAAATGGACTCTCAAGATGTCATTTTACTTCAAGACGGTCGTTGTGTGATCCCTTCCAGTCGATAGAATATCAACATATGCTACAAGAATTAGAGGGCTTAATACAAAATGTTTGACAAAGGTAAAATGATTTGTTGTATTGCTGCGAAGGCTGACCTCATTGCTAAACTCATCAAACCAAGCACTGGGCCTAGGAAGAACTTTCTACTATGTCGTCACTATAGTCATACCAATCATTGTCCAAATCAATGTTAGGAGAAGTTTGGCCTCCCAACTACAATAAAGTATGTTTGTACCAACACTACTATGGGATCCGACACTCGTGGAGCTCACTCTGGATCGTTTGGCTCTGTGACTATATCCTAGGCAGAACATGATCGTCTCCTACAACAACCTCATGCATCTCCTTCTGACTTCCATACTATTTCCTCCTTTAGGTCTACTATTACTGCCTCTTCAGGTATATATTTGATTTTAGACTCTAATGCATCTTCACATATTCTAGGTAATTGTTGGTTATTTCTTCCTAATAGTTGTCCACTCTATCAATTTGCTTTGGGAAGCTTGCATAACTTAGTCCTCTCCCAAGCACTCTGGAGATTGCTTCATGTAGTTGTTTTTAAAGAAGTCACCATAACGGAAGGCATTACTGACATCTACTTGTCATATTTCAAATATTGATTGTTTACAAATGAGAATGCTCTAATAGATATAGTTTGGCAACATGCAAAAAGTTCACTTGTCACTAAGCTCAAAAAATCTCAAATTAATATTTATTAATATTTTAAATTATCAAAAATTTTGACAACTTTATTTCATATTCAACGCAAATTGCAATATTAAATTAATTTATTTCACATCATAAATTTCAAGATTAAAATTAATTTTATTTCATATCTTACACACTTTTTAATTTTAAAATAATTTATCTAATAAGAAATCTCCAACCAAATGAGCCTAATGAGCTTTTTAGCAATCAATTCTGCTATTTCGATGAAAATTGATTGAAACACCTGTATGCTTCTAATAGGGTGAATTCTAAAGGAGGAATTGTGGAGTCCTTTAGGAGAATGGAGTTGATTCAAAAAAAGTAACAGCGGCAAAGATATAGAATGCTCGATGTACTAGATCATAACATCAATAACCCTTTATGAGTTCCATAGTAATTAAGAAAGATACATCAAGTTGCTTTAATGGAGAGCTTGTCAAGTCCAAGTCGAAGAGTATAAGCAAAACAAACACCCCCAATGGTCAGAGAGAATATTAGTTTTTTAGGATATAAAGTAGTGTGGATATTTGTTACTAGTACTGTAAGATGATAGTCTATTAATTAAGAAATATGCAGTGAGGAATGCATCCCAATAAGAGCATGACATGTAGTAAGGAATATTTATGTTCTGCCACACCATTCTATTAAGATAAGAGCATGATCTGTTCGAATAATTTTAATGGATGCTAAGAATTGTACTTAATTTTCTCATAAAAGATTTTGAAAATAGATAACACTTTAAAACAATTATTTTTAGGAAGCGCAAGAAAAATAACAAAATGATGGAATTCTAAATGAGTAGATACAAAACTAGGACCCTACATTTGAATGAATGTGATCAAAGGGAGCTTTGCTACTGACAATAGACACCAAAGGAAAAGTGGCACAATGATGCTTCCCAAATTTACAAGCATTACACTAAAATCTAGACATTGAATTAAGTAAATGCACAAAATTCTTCAAACGATTAGGAGTAGGTGACGCGGGTAACAGTGGCATTAATATGGATATGCTTGAGATTTAAAAAAAAGCTAGAGCAGAATTATCATGATTTGTTAGATAATAAATTACGCTAGCTTGAGCACCACTACAAATCATTTCTTTATTTTAGGATCTTGAAAGACACAGTAAGAAGATTAAAGGCAACCTAATTATTGCAAGAAGTATTAAGTTGATGAATAGAGAGCAAGCTAACTGGAAAGTGAGAAACAAAGAGTATCCTTTAGAGTGAGAGTGTAAAAGAGCTAAGGAACTATTTGCCACTAACAAGACAATGAACTATTTGCAACAGTAACAGGAGGTACGTGAGAAGTTTCAAGAATAAAGAATAGCATTTTGTTGCCATATATATGTAAGGAAGCAACAGAGTTCAATATCCAAGATATACTGGATAAGGTGGTAGCTGTAGAGCTAGAGTTAGTAACAGTGTGACAGATGGGGGGTTTACAATTGAGATGGTTGGATAAAACGATCACTCTGTCGTTTGTCACAAGTTCGCTATTGTAGGATGGAAGTTAGCATTTCTACTGCCGACTAGAGTGAGTGGTACAGCTTTGAATAGAGTCAGTCTTTAAAGAGAGTTCTCTGCCGTTAGGACAAAAGGAGGCTAATGTTGTTGATGAAGTAGTGGAAGAAGAGGGTTGGCGTCATTGAAGAATGCCACGTGAGAGAGAGTGGAGAAGTAGAGCTGGATGGAGAAAGCGAAAGCTAGTGCTAAGAGAGCAGGAAGTAGAGAAGGGGCTGCAAAGATAGAAGATGTTGGCACTAGCTTCTTTGCTATTGTTGTAGAGGTTTGAAGAGAGCTCGTGCTAGAGAGAGATTGTGTGAAAGAGAGAATGCTGCCAAAGGAAGATCGTGTGAGGATGGCTGCTGACCGTTGTTCCCGCACAAGAGAGATCGCGTAAGGGAGAGACTGTGAGGGGTGGATGCTTGGCGAAAACCTAAACTCGACGCTCTGATACCTTGTTAAAGTTAATCCTTTTTCTCATTACTTCCAGAATCTTTGATTATAACCTAATCTCTCCTATATAACGAGAAATTACAAATAAATTTCCAACGAGGCATAGGATTTCGAACACACCCAATGCTCATAGGTTGAACCCAACTTTCCTTTTGACAATGGCACACTCAATAGAGGTTTTGTCAAGCAGTGCGATGGTACTAAGTCAATGATGACCCAACCTAGGCCATTTAGTCTCTGCTTTTCCTAACATGACGTTCGGCTCACATGCTATCGGAATGGAATTTCCATGTTACGTCTAAATATTATAAGATTCTATGAGAAATTCCACATCAAAATATATATATTTTTAATAGCATAAAACTAATCATATAAACAAAAAATATGCTGCATACATCTTATATAACTTTTATAAATAAAATATTTCAAACTTGAATCATTTAAAGTTGTGAATACATTGGTTTTATTGTCAAAATTCTACTTGTATAAAGTTCATAATTTCTAGACATTAAATAAAGAAGTTGTAAGCGATTGAAAATTTTGGTGAATCTGGAGAAATTATGACTTGATGGCATCTTGGTGGAAATAGTAAAATCCTTACAAAAAATTTTTGATGTCTTCTTAACTATGTTTCTTTCCCTATAGTTACCACAATTGTAGCTATATATGAAAACATATCAATTTGTTATAACTTGCAAGCTTAGGCATTTTGGTTGATTATTAGAGAGTTAATGTAGTATCATAGCTAGAGGTCTCGAGTTTAAGCCCTCATGCTTCCTATTTTCCTTAGCATAAGGTCAAGAAAGGACCTGTGCTAAATCAAATTAACGTTTCAAAGCAAATAAGCTTGCATGTTGGGGCGTATAAAAGTATCTTGGTCATAGCATGCAAGTTTAAGCTAGTAGGTTTGTTGGTTATCAGAGATTTAAGTTTGTTTGTAAAATTATTTTTAATTAGAGTTTAAAATAATCATTGATGTGATATTTTTATTTTAAGATTTGTGAAAATTTTGAAATAATATTAGTTTTATTTTGGGACCTGTCTAGGATGTGAAAAAAAATAGTTTTGTTTTGAGACTTATCTAGGATGTGAAATAAAGTTAGTTTTAATGTAAGTTTATGTATGGTTTGAAATATAATTAATTTAATATTGAAATTTGTGTATGATGTGATCCATAAGGTTAATTTTGACCCAAGATAAAATTGACTTGGGAAACAAACAACTGCATAATGATTAGGGAAAGTTTAGGTACATGTAGGTTGTCCATCTGTTTACTTGATAACCAATGAGCTTGTTTATTAGTTATTACAGAACAGTTAATGAAATTGGATTTTGAATAGCACGAGTAGTTAATTCGGAATTAAATTTTAATTTTTTCTCAGTTCACATTATTTTTTTTTCAATGCTTGACATGAAGTGCACCTATGTTAGGAATGAAAGGTGTTGATATATGATCTTTACTTTCTGCTTCGGATAGGAATTTGTCAATTTTATTTTATAATTGATAGAATCGTTTCTTTTAACTTCCATATTTGTGATAGCGGTTTCTGATTATTGCGTATGCAGGCACATATTCGTACACTTCGTGGAAGAATTTTTGAAACTATTCTGAGCTTAAGGTTTTTTATTTTTCAATACGGTATTGTATATAAGCTTCATGCGTCTGGTCGAGATACATCACTAACGGTAATAGTCCATACTTCGAGTAGTCTCCAACCTTCTTGTTTATAAGTATTCTGTATTATTTCCTTGTTCCATTTGGGAATAACATCTTGTTGCTGATTTTTTTTTAGCAGTTAAACTATGCAATTTATTCCTAATAATTTGCATGTATCAGTGCTGTCAAATTGCATATTTATCTACTCTGATCAGAACATTTTTGTCAAATTTGAAAGTGTTGTGGTGTGCTTGCTCGGATCATGTTTTCTCAATCCTTCTTGTGGTCATTATCATGTATACTTTTACGATGATTTTTGGATAAGTCAATAATTCTTTGGTTCTTGCTGTTAAAGTATGTATCACGAAAATTTGTATTTAAGGCTTTTTTCTTCCTAGTCAATAATCGTTTAAGTTAACTGTGACCAAGCTAATCTTTACCTTTTGATGAAATATATCTATGCAGCTGTTGAACGAAATAATTGTAATAATGAAAACTTGTATCAGTTATGCCTTGTGAGAAGAAGTTTCTAATAATTGTTTTCTAACATAAGTGATTGCTTGGCCTCCATTGGATTGCTTGTGCCTAAAAAGTTGGTAAAGGTTCTGTACTGAGATTGAATCCTCTTATTTTAATGTCAATGTCATTTTTCAACACTAATGATTTAATGTCAATTGAATCCAATTTTCATTCAAGCATTGTTGTGTCCTATTGTGTAGAATGTATATCAATAGAATCCAAATTTCTGAGTTTCTATGTTGTATAATAAGTTTTTATATTTGTTATAAAAAACAGAAGCAACTATTGAATAATTTACAGTCTTGATAATAAATATAACCTGTCAAGTGTCGAGTGACCGAAATGAGTATACCTGATTTCCATCGCTGTTGAATGTTTCGTCAACTGTTTTCATCACTGAAAATAATCAGCTCACAACAATCATTTTGGTGCAGTCAAAAGTGTTATAATTGACTGATTTGTAGGTCCTGAAAAGGCTGATTGCTTGTCATCTCGTGTTTTAATAATTTCAAAATTCCCTGTTCAAAATGAAATTGCTTGAGACCTTGATATTGCTTACTGCAGGTTTATGGGTTTTCTTGGATCGTGCTGGCCGTGCTGTTCATTCTTTTCCAGGTATTTACAGTTGTTGCGAGTGAGCTAGCATTTCCACCAGACTTTTGATGCTACTATTTCTTGTAATCAGGTGTTTACCTTCAGCCAAAAGGCCTCTGTTAACTTCCAGCTGCTGCTGCGCCTTATTCAGAGTGTCTCATTCTTGCTGGTATTAGCGGGTCTATGTGTTGCAATTGCCATCACAAGTTTGTCGGTGGCGGACGTTTTTGCTTGCATTTTAGCATTTATACCGACTGGGTGGGGAATTCTTTCGGTTAGTGCTTACCACTATTTTGTTTCGTTTTCATTGATATTTTGTAGGATAAAATGAATGTGTATCCATGAGGTACAAGTTCTTGTACATGCTGTTCTTATAATTGCAAAATCACATCATATAGGTCTCTCCTTTTTTGTCGAGTCCTTGAAGTTGATTGTTGGTTCTTGAGACTTCATGGTATTTATTGAAATCTTGTTATCATATGGAGAAATATTGGGTTCGGGCAATGTAAGGTTTGGGCTTTTCAGGGACCACTCATTGTTTGATGCGTTGGCGCAATGGACATAGTAGAAGGCAGAATGAAAAACAATAGAAAGAAAATGCGTCTACCCTAAAGAAGTATACTTGTGACGACCCCTGGTCGAAGTAGCGGAAAGTAATTATCAAGTGATGTACTTAAAAAAGGAATGAATGGTCTCACATCGAAAAGCAAGGGGAGTTTCTAAGCTATATAAAATAAATAGTGATACCAATGTGTAAAAGCGCCTTTTGGAGAACCATGAGGCTAGTGATAGGAACTCTGTAGTCAACCATGCTTGAGTTAAAGTAGTTATTGAATGGATGACCTCTTGGGAAGGAAGCCCTTAAGTAATGTAGTTCTCTAAAGCAAATGTGGATAATACTTCTACATTTGGGACACGAGTTATTACAATATGATAGCTAATCCAATCTCGTATAGTACAATATGGTTTAAGGATGAACCAGGTGAAAAATGGTGATCTTATAATAACCCGTGGCCGAAGAGAGCGAGGAGTAACACCGGTTGGTATCCTAAGAGTAGAGAATCACTGATGCAATAAGTAGCTCTTAGCAGGCTTCTTAGTCTAATAATGAGTGGTGAGAGGGGCATATGAATAAATCATTTCACATTGAAAAGAGAGTGGTTCCTAGCTTTAAAGTAAATACCGTGATCTTAATATGTAGAGGTGCCTTTTAGGGTAAAATTGTGAAGCTAGTAATGGGAACTTCGTAGTTTAATGTGCTTGAACTGGTGTGGTTCTAGGATAGGTGGTCTTTTGGGAAGTTCTCATGTCACACAATTTTTCAAAGTCAAAGCAAATAATTTCTCTACATTTAGGGCATGGGATGTCACATATGTATTAGAATCAGCTTCCCATAATACAATATGGTTCGAGGACAAACTAGGCAGATGTTGGTGAACTTATGACGACCTATGGTCGAAGAGAGCGAAAACTGATCGCCAAGTGATGTTCTGAGAGAAGAGAATCACCGGTGAAATAAGCGGCATGCTTCTAGGCCTGATGAGTAGTGAGAGCAGCACATGAATGAATCATCCCATATCGAAATGGGAGGAGAGTTCCTTAGCTATATAAAGTAAATAATGTGATCCCAATATGTAAAAATATCTTTTGAGGCCAAACCCCGAGGCTCATAATGAAAACTCTGTAGTTAAGTCTACTTGAGCTGGAGTAATCCTAGAATGTGTGATTTTCTTAAAAGTCCTTTAGTCACATAGTTCTCAAAAGTCAAAACGGACAATATCTCTATATTTAGGATACGAGATGTTACATTATTACTTCCTATATGCTGCATATAAAGCATTTTTTGTTACGTAAATATGATAGCAGTACATGTAAGATAGTACTACATAGTGTTATGTTATCGTACATATGAGCATGTTTAGTGTTGGTTATAAAGACTGACTTCCTAATTATATGTTTTGGGCAAAGATATCGTGCATATATGCATGATAGTGCTATGAATAAGGATGTAGTGCCACACATATGCAAGATAAAAGCTTATATGTAGGACTTTTTGCCTTAAACATAGAACAAAAAATACATTTTTTTTTTTGCCTTATAAGTAGCAGTATGTTACAGTAATGTCATTTCTTTAGGGTTGGCATCTTTTCTCTGTCGTTTCTCTTTCAGCTTTTTGTCATCCTATTCATTGAAGCATCTCGCATAATGCGAGGTCCCCAAAAAAGTCTGCATGTTACATTTCCCGCACTCAATAATTTCTCATCTTGTGAGTTATCAAGTGCAGAAAAAAGTAGGCTTTGAGATGACTGCAAGCTATATTCTGTACTTCCAGAAATTAAATCCTAATATTTAAATTTATTTGTAGTAAAGAAATAATAAGGAATCATCCTCACTCGCTTTTTCTTTTCTAGTGCCATTTACACTGCAACCTTCAATCTGTGTTCTTTATCTTCTTGTAATGTGCCAAGATTCACCTTTCTAATGCCTTACACTTATTTTCTATTTCGTCACTTTAGGTGCTTCATTTTGATAAAATTAGTATTGTAGTCTTTTTTAGGTTATGTGATTTTTTTTTTGAAATTTGTAACTATTTGTTGAATAGCAAATGAGTAGATGACCCATTGAAAATTGTGCATATTATTCTCTCATTTTTCTTTATCAAAAGACTAAAATTAGCCCTAGAAGATTTCCCTCTTAGATTTTTGACAAGTCATCATATCCAATTAATGGTGCCATTATCCGAAATCGCAAAAAATGTTAAATTTTAACAGAAATGTAGGGACTAAAGTGAATGATGAATTTGTAGGTTGCGTCAAACAAATGTTTTTCCCTCAGCTTTTTTTTCTGCCAATTTCTTCTCTGAATCTTCTTTTTTCTTTTTTTACTTTTTTCGGTTTTTCTCCCAAGATTCACGTCTCTGTTAGTCACTTAAACTTGAAAAAATTAATTTTGAATCTCATGTAACTTCATTTATTTGCTCATCAGATAGCTGTGGCATGGAAGCCAATCATGAAGAGATTGCACATGTGGAAATCGTTGCGCTCCCTTGCACGACTATACGATGCCGGAATGGGAATGTTCATCTTCATTCCCATTTCCATCTTTTCATGGTTCCCCTTCGTTTCCACCTTCCAAACTCGCCTTCTGTTCAACCAGGCCTTCAGCAGGGGCCTGGAGATCTCTCTCATCCTTGCTGGTAACAATCCTAACTCCGGAATTTAGGACCCATTTCTCCTGTCTACCAATCCTGATGCGCTCTAGAATTGTTTTTAATCTTTAACCTCGATGTAGGAGAGATCGAAATCTGGAGGTCTTTCTTTCTTTATTTATTTAAATCTGTGTCAAGTTACTCTGTGCTTACTGTTTGTAAATTGCAATTTTGTATTTATGTCTGTATATTGTTAGCCTGACGAGTTCGTATTTCCTTAGTCATTGTATAATGTCAGAATTAGGATGGTTTTCATCTGGCTTAATGCAAATGTTTGATTGTTTGACATTCGACTTTGTGCCAAAAAAAAAAAGAAAAACTAATTCCACAAACTAGTTATGGTCTCCTACATGGATTTCATATCTTCAATATGTTCAATTTTATTTTGGCAGATTTGATCGAATTACTGCAATGTGATGTTATTTACGAAAATTAATTATTTGGTTTGTTAATAGTATTATAAAAAGGGCAAATTACTCCCATATCCTTGAGTTTAAGGGTTATTATCACACAGGTCCATATTTTTTAAATTTAACATCAGGGTCCCTAGGTTTTCAAAAATTATTATCTGTGTTCTTTTTTTATTTTTTTATTATTAAAAAATATTAAAATTACCATTATACCCTTACTCTTCCTCTCTCCATCAGATCTAGCAGCCGCGCCGTCACCGCCCCGCGCCGCCTCCGGCGGCATCGCGCGG
>JAEMOT010003212.1:3356-84128 GCA_019297695.1 Apostasia ramifera | reverse complement strand
CCTCCAGCGTGAGTCCGACGGCGGCGCGGGGCATCGCGGTGACGGTGCGGCTACCGTATCTGGTGGAGAGAGGTAAGGGTATAATGGTAATTTTAATAATTTTTAATAATAAAAAAATAAAAAAAGGACCCAAAAGATAATTTTTGAAAATCTAGGGACCCTGATGTTTAATTTAGAAAACGTGGGCTTGTATGATAATAACCCTTAAACTCAAAGACTTGGGTGTAATTTGCCCTTATAAAAATTATAAAAGGTGCATTTGGTTCGATGTTATTTTAGTGTTATGTTATGACATCTAGATGTCACTAATAATTTTATAATTTAATAAAAGATTATTTATAAATATTATTAAATTAAATAATTATTTTGTATAGATAACATAATATAAAGATAATATTGAACCAAATGTCCTCAAAATTATTATTGTAAATGCCAGTCTAAGATAATAAAGAGGTAATGTGAATGGTTTTGTTGAGGAGTTAGCAAAATTTGAGAAAGAAAATTACATTAAACCAAATAATCAAGTAATATATGAATAATTAACACTTAACATGACAAGTAGTTAATTTGAAGTTTGCCGGCTTTAATTTCAAATAATAAATATTCTATGTTCACGTATATTTAAGTTTTATAT
This sequence comes from Apostasia ramifera, assembly GCA_019297695.1. Classification (NCBI taxonomy): domain Eukaryota; kingdom Viridiplantae; phylum Streptophyta; class Magnoliopsida; order Asparagales; family Orchidaceae; genus Apostasia; species Apostasia ramifera. Next base: position 83,494 of record JAEMOT010003212.1, on the reverse strand, counting down.
CAATTATTTTCAAATTAATACTCAGTGGCTTTTGAATAAATGTTATTCTGAAGATATATATATTATTTTGGTTGATTTTGGAAATTATTTTGAGAAAATTGAATGTTTGGTTTGAGATACGTTAGATGACATTTTAAAAAGTTTAAATTACTGTTAAGATTTTATAGTTTATTTATATTTATATTTTAGTTCATATTTTTAAAAAATATTTACTTAATTTTTTAAAATTTAAAATAAAAATTTATAAGTAAAGCAAAGTGAAGACTTTAAAGTTCTAAGTTAAATGCCAAGCGCACTCTCTCCAAACGAGGACTTTTGACAGTTTGCCTCATAAAATTTTAAATATAATTTATAATAAAAACTTGAATGTAAGATGTCAAATTAGATAATATTTAAATATCACGAGATATATGCAGTTTTATTTTTATAAAATTACATTAAATCAAATAAAAAAAAAGCTAGCGTGAGCATTCAAATAAGTTAAATATTTAGATAGTATTAGATCAATCTACCTACTTACATTCATTTTTTTAATAAATATCATTATGTTCTTAACTTAAAAATTTATCAGATATATAGTATGTATAAATTTTATAATTATTTTAATAATAATATGGGATTAAAAAAATAAATATTTTATATTAAAATAGGTACAAAATGTGATTAAGAGCTTTTAGTTTGGTTCGAATTTATCTACGTTATGCTGGTATTTATCTATTATTTTTTAAGTACTAATTTTATAAATTTATATAAATTTATTTATATATATTATTAAATTAATTTTTATTTTTTTTAAATAATGTGATATTTATCAACATAATATTAAATTAAGCGCCTTGTAAATAAAATTTATTTTCATCTGTTTTAATTTGGGTGGCCCTTTGGGGCTTCGCCCACTCTCCCTTCCCCTTTCGTCCCTCGCTCGTCGCTTGCTCGCTCTCTTGCCCGCCCGCCCGCGCCGGGGCTGCGCCGCTCGCTCCTCCCCGTCTCTCTTCTCCGCCTCGAAAAGATCGGGAAGCGCGCGAATTTGTCCAGCGACGGGATCAGACTGGAGAAACTTGGTTTTTGAATGGCTATCGACATTGGAGGAAGATAAGGCTGGGCAGGCTGGGAACGGCCTCTTCTCCCTCTTAGATTCTCCGTTTAGCTTCACGCGGATCAGATGCCATGAATCACACTTTGAGGCCTTCTTTCATCCCCTGTCCAGCCGCTTCCCTGTCCTTCGGAGCCGCCTGCTTCTTCCACTCCTCTCCCGTGCTGGAGCGGAAAGGGAAACCCTACTGGAACTATGTAAGAATTGTTGAATAATTTCACCTTTAATTTGGAGCTCTTTTATCCACCTCCTGGCATTGATACTGCATTAGCTGTATAACAGTCTTTTTGGGTTCTTCTTAGGTTTGTAATAATAGCGAGAACGCAAAAAAACGTAGATTTCGTTAGATGAAGGTGGGAAAAGCTCCAGCTTTGCCATGTTTCAGCAGCTGTAAATCTTAGAAGAATAGATTTATGACACCAACTTTCCAAAATCAAGGAAGTCAAGCTTTATCTATGTATCATATTGCTTGTCTTATGGTAGTTGGTAGATTATGACATAAACTATCTAAACATGTATCCTGGAAATTCTAGAATGCTATTTCAAAATCTTCTTTACGTGGTGAAAATCTGCAATTTTATGGAACTTGAGTAGAATAAATGAAACAATGGAATGCCATAATGCATAAATAAAATATAGTGCTGGGTAGAGAGATTATCAGAATCTTAGGGGCTTATTATTTTCATGTCTCAATTTTTGCTGCTAATGCGTTCTTTTAACTTTTTGGTGTACATACTTTTATGTTGTTTATAGTGTGTTCCATAACTGCATATTACTGTTCATGAGTTCCATTCCCCTGTCAATGAACTTGTGCATTTGCAGATCTCCAGCTTAACTTATTAACTTCAACTTGTAAGTATCTGTTTGCTAAGTTATTCTCCTTTTTTTTCTGGTCAGGGAAAAGGCTCATATAGCTCGAAGGTAAGGTTCAGTCGAACACCTAGCTTGGATGTTATGCTAAAAGCTTACTTTGTTGCTGAAGTTGTATAAAAGTATTTCTTTTTTGACCCAACTAATAGTTGAAGAGACATTTTCTGTGCATCATGACTATTACTTTTGATTGCGTTGTCTTCTTTTGGACCATTAAAGCTATTAGCCTCAACTTATATATGCAGAGATTCAACATTTATACAAAAAGGGCAAAAAGGATGGAAGCAAAAAGGACTTTGTTGCGTAATATTTCAGAATATGCTGAATATTTATTTCAGGTAATTCTATGCTGAAATTTTGCAAGTTCTCGCCACTATCAGATGAGGTAAATATTTGTTGAATTTCTTTTACTTTGTGTTATGAATATGTATAAAATATGCAGTGATCTATTTTTGGTTCTTTTTTGACATGCTAGTTTTTATGTTATCTTTCTAAATTGCATCCGAGAATCCAAGGTATAAGGGTTCCCAAAAATGGTCAGTGATATTTAGGTTCCTGAAGTTGGTTCCCACCATTTTGCATAGTTCTTTTCTACAAAAAACAACTATCCAAAAATAAATATTCAAGCAAAATAAGATAAAACAGATCATATTTAATTGCATTGTTCACTTGGAGACCAACAACAACGCAAAATGTGATATGAGACTAAAGAAGATTTAAAAGTTGGGATATACTTTCTCGGATGCAGTTTACAACGTTTTAACATCTTTGATGTAGTCAGCTATCTGTATCATCATTTCATTTATGCAAGACTCATCAATTTAACATAGCTATATTGTTATATCTAATTTTTCATTAAATTTTTAAGATATGTTACCTCATAATTTCCATTGAAATTAGGTTGGTTTTTATTAATCTGTCCAATCTAAACTTTAAGTCTCTATAGCCTAGTCTCATTAGCCTTCAAGTAAAGTTTGTGAATTATAATCCCAACCAAAATATTTGCTTTGATGGTGATTTTTGCATACATATTCTTATCCGTTAGTCTTAGGTTTGAGGTAAGTATTGCACTTGTAATATTGCTTGATCTTCCACTATTAATTATTGTTTTTTTTTTTAAGTATTAATAATTGGTTTTTGTTTACCTTTTTTCACTAGAAGTTTTATGGCCACTTTTATACCGCTCCAGTGACTATATAGAAAGTACTCAAGTTTCCAATATCTTTCTTTATTTTGATGTTATAGTTCATTTCAGAGTTGGCGAGAAGATGACAACTCTACATGGTTCCGAAGGCAATACTGGTCAAAAGGAGCTAAAGTAAATGGCTTTGGCTCTCATGAACCAGTTTGGGCAAGGTCTAGGAGCCAAAGTATGCAATATTTCTTCTTCAATATCTAATTTTTTCCTTTAATACCTTTAATAATTTAATTGTGGAAGAATTTTCTTCATGAATTTATTTTGTTTCTAGTTCTCTATCTAGATATAGACTTTGGCCTGTTTGATCTTTATGTCAAAGACTAAAATGATTCATTCATTATAAAAATTTAAAAAATAATATTAAATTAATTTTTATAACATCATACATTGCTATAAAAAAAATAACATATCTATTTTATTTCACATTCTACCTCATTTTTAATGCATCAATCAATTTTATTTTATATCCTACATAAGTTTTAACATAACTAACTTTATTTTTTATTTTACACATGTATCAAGGCAAGACCACAAATTTTATGGCAAGTCCAAATTAGTATTATTGCCAAATAGGCCTTTAATAAAACAATGGAAATTGGAGTTAGCTTTTTTCATATTAGAAGCTAGCCTTGTAGTTGAGATTTTTTACTTATACCAAACAAATCACTTGGTATTCATGGTCAGGGAAAGTATGTTTTGACTTGTGCACAAGTGATGATGATGATGATGATGATGGTGTTGACAACATATTTCAATCTGCATTTGGAGGGAAGTATTACTATTATTCATCAAGTAGCTGTGAGAATTCAAAGTGGCGGGCTTCTTTTGGCTATACCGGTCGCAAAAGTTCCTCATATTACACAGATGAAACAGATGATGAAACAAATGAGGACACTGGCCGTGATACTTTCAAGCAATCTGATCTAGCCTCTGAAAGATTAACCCTCGGGTTGAGTGCTTCTGGTCCACTAAAGCTCGAGGAGGTAAAGACTGCGTAAGTTTTCCCTTACATTTTATCCTCAAATTGTGTTTTTTTTTTTTTTTTGAAATTGTGATCTCTTACATTTGTCACAGTAGTTTTATTATAAGATCTGTACTTCACTGGTTGCACAGCTCTGAATAATTTTGCTGCCACTTGTGAGCCTGTTTATCTTATCAAAGTCTCTATTACGGTTAGTGGTTTAAACCCTATGTGACTTTGTTCAAGTCATGATGGTAAAGTGAAGGTGAGAAAGATCAAAAAGACTATGGACAAGTATTGTTTTGAAACTTTACAGTGAGCATTATTTTAATAGAACTGAATGGGGAATTGAATATACAGTTGACTTATTAGATTAAGACTGTTGTTACTGTTTTTGTTGGTAATAATGGATTATGCTAGATATCTGGTTACCAAGTGACCTAAAAAGCTTATGTTTGTAGATAATTATTTGGGACTAATTTTGTATTCTAACGCTCACACGCACAAGCTTATTTAATTTGGGAACATAGAGTTAAGCATAGGTCGTTTTTTTAGTCTTGTGTCACCTTTAGTTCTAATGTCATTAGATCTCTAATTACCAACTGAACTAATAACTTAAGATTACAGGTAATGGCTCACGACTAATTTTATATTCTAATAGATTATATTGTTTTTAGAGTGATTAGGCACGCACTTAGAAGTTTTTTACTACATTTAATCAGATATCGAGCTTGTGCACTGCGATGGCATCCAGACCGTCACCAGGGCTCATCAAAGGCAAGTTTTACCATCAACACAATTATTCTCTTCTCCTCCCATCTGTACATTATGAACCCATAATGACATTCTGTGCGGAACTCTTTGCTTTAAAAACCATAATTCTCTAACTGTAATATGATTAAAATATACAATACAACAGCTTAGTATTGTTCTTTTTCCAGGCAATGGCAGAGGAGAAGTTCAAGCATTGCAGTGCAGCATACAAATCACTGTGCAATCGCGTAGCTACAAACTGAGACAACTAATCGCATTCTCTCAAGGCAATTAACCAGTTTCTGTAAACACCACCTTCTGAACATCTTGATTGCAGAACTGGTGATCTGCAGCCACTCTACAGATGATTGGTTACAGAATTCTTTTAGTTCCCCTTTCTAATCATCCTTCAAGCTCTTGGAGGATTGAGAGATATTATTACATGCCTATCACGCATAAGCAATGAAATGTTGATTGTTACCTTAGATTTCGGCACATGACAGTAATAATTGACATCATGCAAGCTTCTCTGTAACGATTCGGTCACCGTCTAAATCTAAGGCTCTGTTTGGTAATAAGAAAAAAAAAAATTTTGGTTGAAATTTTTAGTCATTTTTGAAAAATATATATGAGTGAAATAAAGTAAGTTGGTTATATTAAAAATTGTGTATGATGTGAAATAAAATTGATTGATTTATTGAGAATTATGTTGAATGTAAAATAAAGTGATTGTTTAATGTTGAAATTTGGGTGGATGAGATGTAAAATAATTTTTTAATTTTTTTTAAAATAAATTTAAGATTTTGATTATGGGTAATTTTAGTCATAATTTTTAGTCTATTATCAAATAGGGCTTAAAGGGATGCGTGAGATATGCATGAATGCTCAATCCAAGTATTCATATTTAATAAATATTATAAATTTTATATTTAATACTTAAAATTATAAAACTCGCAAAGAACTTCCATTACAATTTATACTTAACGCATTCATTTTGTTGCTGCTGTCATGGTACTTAAATTATAGTTAAAAATTTCAGGTTTCTGTCGTGAATTTAAATAATATTGAAATTTGGTTATTCAAAATAATAATAATAATATTTAGTTGTTCATTTAAATTGATGATAATTTAAAAAAATTGTGAAATTAATTCCAAGCATAAGACAGATCTTATATTAACCAGGTTACAGTAAAAGTTCTTAAGAGTTTTTTTTTTGTTTTTAAAATTCTAAAAAAATATATATTAGGGCATATGTCAAAATTAATAAATGCTTGCAATATCTTTTTAAGAAACACACATACTTGTCAAAGCTTTTGGTCCTCTACAATAGATAGCATTGCATCAATTTTCTTCTATAAGTCTTTGAAGATCTTTGATTTTCCGCACCCGCTTGCACTCATACGTAGTAGATAATGGATGGAAAAAGAAAAAAAAATATGGGTAAATAAAAGATTTAAGAAATATGTTATATTCTATTTTATCATATTCATAAATTTATTTTAATGTATTATTTATGGTGACGTGTAGGCACATGAATGAGCAAAAGTAGGAAAAGCTACGAAATATGAACACATCAAGGAAATATAAGATTATAAACGGTATTAGGATTTAGCAAAAATGATTTTTGAAATTTCTCTATATAAAATTTAAATTGTGAGGAAGTATATATTTGAATAATAATATAATATTTAAAATTTTAAATAGCATATATATTCTAAAATAAAAAAAATTAGGTAATCTGCCAAAAAGGGCATTAGAAGAGTACAGGGAGAATCTTGAGGGTCCCTGAAAGCAAGCATGAGAAAAGAATGATAAATAAATAAATAAATGTAATAAAAAAATCAGTTTAGTAAGTAATCAGTTTTTTTTTTTGGCTGCTTCTATGTAAAGTTTTCAAATTTATTTATATTTTTTATTAGTTATGTTAAAACAAATTAATCTAATTATTATCTTTAAAAATATAACATTTATAAATTATATATATAAATTACTTAAAAATTATTAAATTTTAAATATAATATTTTCATTTAATTAAAATAATAATTAATTATTTGAGATAGTTCATTAAAAATGATCTCTTTATTACTATATTATTAGAATTGACATAAAGTAATTGAAATTAAGTTTTTTTTTTTTTGTACTCAATTGTTTTTTTGCTTTTTTAGTTTTATCCTTTAAATTTTCTTCAATTTTGGTTGAGATTGTTGACTATTAATTAGAGAGAGAATAAGTAGGAGAAAAAGAAAAGTCAAGTTTATTTGCTTCAATTTTTTTAAGCTACTCAATTGCATAATAAATAAAAATTTATATTGGGATCCCTCTACTTTTCTTTGCCTTACATTCTATGTATTTTTTTTACATTTAAAGAATATTTTATTTAAAAGGCATTTGATTTAGTGTTAACTTAACGTTATATTACATAATACAGGTGTCATGATATTTAGATATTATTTTTGGAGTAATAATTTTATAAATTTTAAAAAAATTATCTATATAGAGTATTAAATTAAATAATTATTTTTTTAGAATAAATTATATAATATCAAGATAATATTAAATCAAATGCCTCATCAATGTTAATTTGATGCTGTCATGTTATTTTAAAAAAAATAATTATTTAGTCTGATATTTTTACATAATTTATAAAAAAATATAAAATTATCAATCAGAAGTCATTTAAATATCATAATATTTAAATATTATATTTAGATAATATAATATAATATCAAGATAGTACTACTAAAATATTTTTTATTTAATTTCAAATCTTTTTAATCTCATTTTTGCTCAATTTATTTTAAATTCATAATTTATTATAATTAAATTTATTACAGGATTCCTACTAAAAAATTATTACAGGCTAATTAAAATTACAATACATGATTAAATAAGTATAGTTAAAAAATATATAATTATTTTAGTAATTTAGAGTCATAGTGTTATAATTTTTCTGTTTTTTATTAACCAATCATAGTGGCACATTTTATTTATGCTTTTTCATAAAAAAATTATTAACTACAACATAGACTCACAAATTAAATTATATAAATAGATCAAATTAATAGCAGTTTATATCTGATTTATTTATTTATAAATAAATTGGGTTAATAAATAGGATAAATTGATATGTTAAAAAAAAATTATTTGAAATTTAATTAAATTAAAATTTGGATTGCATCAGTCATGATCCGATTCATTGACATGCCAAACTACTGTAATATGATTCTAATATGATAAAAAGAAAATGATTCAAAGAATTTATGATATACATGTGAATTAAATTGTTATTTAAAATATAGAAATTTATATTTATTTATATATTTAAATTTTGTGCAGTAAAGTTCTTCGTGGGGCACCGCATGTACGACTGGCCTCCATCAGGCCGATCTTGTTCTCCTTCCCGTCGTCGGAAAATTCAATGTTCGGATTCCGTTGAAGGCGATCCCTGCAGTTTGAGGAACCCTCTGTCTTCTTTGCTGTCGTTCGATTCCTTCTATAGAGCTTCCGCGGTATCGGAGCGAGCGGTGGGTAGGATGAGGGGTTCGAAGCGGTCGATCGGCGTGGTGATTGGATGGGTTCGGCGACAGCCGCCGAAGGTGAAGGCGTTTCTCTCCGTGGTGGCTGGCATGGCGGCGCTTGCCTTCCTCAGGTTCGTCGTCTACGACCACGATAACCTCTTCGTCGCCGCCGAGGCCGTCCACGCCGTGGGCATCTCCGTGCTCATATACAAGCTCACAAAGGAGAAAACGTGTGCCGGTTCGTTGTCGAGAACCTCCTGAATCTCTTTTCCGTGATGCCCTAGTTATATTGTAATGATTTGAGCCTTGCATACTCTTTCGAATATGTGAATGCATGGTTGATTAGGTCAACATAAGGTGTTCATGGGGTGACATGCTGATCTGGTATAGTTGTGGGTAATTTTGAATTGAAGCCTTTTGAGAATTATATACTACGGGGGGCTTTTATCTTCTGATCGATGCAGTTTTCGTCCCTCCAATACATTTTTAGTCCACCTTTTAGTACTTCGCTTGTGGACATGGACATTTGCTAAAAACTTGCCTTTTATCTTCTTTATACAAACATCGCCGTGGCAAAAAATTTTTTGTCTTTTCCTCATAAGCTTTTTTATATAATAAGAACATTCTTTGTCATATTCTATGAGTAAGAACCTAGAATTCTTTTTTATAGAAAGGAAAATGAAGACAATTACCTAAAATTTTGAATTAATTCTGAGCCCCCTGCAATCCTCATTTCTTCTCTACTGATTCCCCAGTCACTATCTCGATGTAGATTTGAGTTTGGTGCTTGTTGACTAGCTATAATTGTGCTACCTGCCATGGTCAAATGGGATCACAATCTCATGTCTACCAGGAAGAGGGACTGTGATAACTTTTGGCCACTATACAGGCTACAGGACATCTTGTTTTGAGCTGTGCCCAACTTCTTTGTGTTGTTGTTGTTAGCATGGAAGCTGGCTCGCTGCTTGCTGCAAGATTGTTACGAACACAGAAAATTTCTGAGTTGTGATTGTGTGCAGTTTCTTTTGATGGAACTGAACTCCTGTATTTTAAAGTCTAGTGAAGTAAAAGCATTTTGTGTGTAAATTCTTGTGGAATTTGGGCATCAAACTTTGAGTTCTACTAGGAAAGTGAGTGGCAACCTGTTTAGTGATGCTTGAGTTTCAGGACAATCATGGTGGAAATGCTGCATTGCTGCCTTGACAGTTTTTCGATGACTAAAACCTTAGCTATTTTGATGGCTTTCTTTGAAGAAGTTGTTGCTCCATTTGGATTCTTTGCAACTTCCATAATTTTTCCTTAAGTTATAATGTTCCTTGCAGTTCTCTTAAAACTGAAATCATTTTTGTTGAATATAGAGAATAAAGAAAATTGTGGCAGTGCGTGTGTTCTTGAAATCATAAAAGCTCTGCATTTGTTTTTTGAAAATGATTTTTTGCCTAAGCTCCACCTATGTCAGTCTCTCTTTATTTTTTAGTAGCTGATCCCTGGGAGGGAAGGGGGTTGTACTTTTTTTTTTTGATAATGGGGGAAGGAAGGTGGTTGTGGTTGGTTGACAAACGCCATGAAACTTGTCATTCTTTGATGGATTTCATGGAGAATGGACGTCCATCTAGCCGACCTCAAGTAGTTGGGATTAAAGCTTGCAACCTTATAATTCTTGATCCCTTTGAGTTGTGATTTGGATTTCCTTTATCTGTAAGCTTTTTTCTTTGTGCAGGACTTTCACTCAAGTCCCAGGAACTAACAGCTATTTTTTTAGCTGTTAGACTTTACTGCAGTTTTGTTATGGAGTTTGATATACATACAGTATTGGATTCTGCTACTCTAGTAACAACTTTGTGGGTTATCTACATGATCCTATTTAAACTTAAATCTAGCTACATGGAGGATAAGGATAACTTTGCCGTGTACTATGTGGTAAGCCTCTCTATTTGATACTTATTTTCCATTAGTGAGTTCTCTTGTTCTTGTTTTATGAAAGCATCATTTTGAATATCCTGTGATGTTAGATTTATTATGTGATCCACCATTTTGCAACAAGTTTTCTATATGTATTTCATTGTGAAATTGCTGCATTATGAAATATTTCTGTGAAACTACTATGAGGCTCTTTTTTTGGATGTGAACTATGATGTTCGTTTGGTGCTAGAAGAACGGATTCATGGCATACTGAAATTTGCGAATGACTTTGATATACTTTTGTATGCATCAATAACTTAATGATATGCATTTTTGATGATGAATTTCTATATGTTAATGATAAGCTTGTATAATTTTTGCAGAATATATTAATATAGAACTCAATACTCACTGGTTTTGTAATGCCCCATGACCTAGATTTAGAACTGTTGTTCGCATTGGCTTTAGGGGACAGCATGACTTGAGATGCTTCCCAGAAGATTACCCATCTTAGTACTACTCTACCTCAAGTCACACAATTCCCTAAAGCTAAAGTGGGCATTATTTCTACATTGAGTCATGGGATGTTTCGCATGCAGGGAGTAGCCTGTAGCATTCCAGTTCATAGAGGGCAGGGAGTAGCAAACGTTTTGGCAGGCTTCTTGGATCACATAATGGTAGGGATTCTTAGCAGACTTCTAAGTAAGAGAGCAAGAAACATGAATGAATTGTCCTACATCGGATTTAGGAGGGGAGATCCTAAACTATATTAGTAATATAATAGCTTGCTCTCTAGGGCCAAAAACGTGAGATTAAAGATGAGAACTCTGTAGCAAAGTGTGCTTGAGTTGAAGTAACATCAATATAGGTGATCTCCCGGGAAGCACCTGATATCACGCAATTTTCTAAAGCCAAAACGGATAATACCTCTACATTTGAATTACAGAACATTACAATGTGATATTGAGCCAACCTCCGATGTGGTTCGAGGATGAATTGGACGGAAGCTGAGAGAGGCGTTTGACCTACAAATTAGAAAGCTTGTTCCAATATGATCCATGGGAAGGGGCTTATATAGAAGGGAGCTAATGTACTCATTTAGTTCATGTTTAAAAATAGCATAACTATTATTTTATTAATATTTTAAATTTATTAAAAATTTCAATAACTTTATTTCACATCTAACACAAATTTCAACATTAAAAATCAACTTTATTTTACATCCAATATAAATTTTAACATTAAAATCACATTTATTTCACATCTTACATGCCTCTCAATATTAAAATAATTTTATTTCACTTCAAACTTAAAAACTAGTATATTTTCTCTCTCTAGCCCAAACATAACACTCCAACCAAACAAAGCCTAATAGGTAGGTGAGAATGTGAATGGGTTGAAGTGGGGAAGAAGATTGAAGGCACATGCAAGATGGCAACAAGCAGGATGGTGAAAAGAGTTTAGAACATTGGGGCACATGATGCATGCATTGTGGGGGTCGTTCTGTTGCCGGGATCACCATAGGGAAGAGAGGATTTCGTGATTTAGGCTAAAACCTAGATTTAATTAATGCATTTTATATAAATCTGCTGAAGAAAATTGGGTTTTGACTTTATTTGAGAATGGTTTTGTATTGTAATTAGAATATTAATTGTTAATCAGGTGTTATAAGAGAGTTGATGATTTTACTTTTAATTGAATATTGATTAAAGATTAAACCCTAAACTCCCCAAGAAACCCTAAACCTACTCCTTCGAGAAACCTCTCCTCTTCCTTTCAATGAAGGCACAGTGACCAGTTGTGTAGATTGTGTTGGCTCGATCGGTTTCTTGGAGGAGTAACCTGCAAAGCTCTGGCGGTGATGTACGAAATCGAGATCTAGAATGAGTCAGGAGATCTAGGCGTTTTTTAATAGAATCTGATTTAACCATGCGTGAGCTCGGCAATCCCAACGCACGATCTCACACAGAGATTCACCGGTCCACCCCATGAAGATGCTTTCCCTTTAACGAAAGACTCTAATTTTTCCATTCACCAATATATAATATACTATTTCAAAGACAATGTGATTTCATTACAGTATTTTAGAATAAATTACATTAGTCTATACCTTCATATAAATTCAATACATTTAAATTTTACAGAAATAAATATTAAAATAAAAATAAATACAAATATTTTAAATATAATTAATTAAAAAGAAATTAAATTAAACAAAAACTCAAAATTAAAAAAAATGATAATTAAAATGAGCCACCAATCACGTCTATTTTCAAATATGCTTAGAGTCATCTGTCCATTCAAATTAACGTCATGTGATAAGCACTCAAATATCAATTTTAAATTTTACATAGAATAGATTAACAATTTGATGGTATGTTCCATATTCTTATCTTAAAAAACTTATTTTTGATATCATATTCATGAACCCGGAAGTTTCAAGCCAAATATGGGGGCAGAGCTCGCATATTTGTGGTTAAATTATGAGACTCCTAGATCTGGAAGACCATCTCTATTAGCAGAGACGCTATAGAGAGGAACATAATGTGGTTGTTGAAGCATGGCGATTTTGTCTTCTTTATGATGATCCTCTACTCTCCTTTATTGCAATTACTAACCTTCGTAATATGCAATTGGAGGAACAATCGGGAACAGCTAGGGATCTTTTAGAGAAAGGCAATTGGGATAGTAGGAAGACTAGTCTTATTTTTTAGGAATTAGGCAGTAAGTTTCTTGCTATTATTAAGCACCACCACCTTGAGTGTAATATGCTAGTATAGGCTGCTACAAAATAACAGAAGATACCCATCGCTACTCTATCGCAATCAGTCCTCAAGGATGATTGTTTTGCTAGATCAGTGTTGGCATTTCCTCACTCAGCTGAGGATGCGTGCTCTCATGTGGTTGTATGCAAGGATGTCATTTCTACCAAGCTCTGGTTGTACTATCATGGTTTGGTCATTTCTAACTGTTCCCTTTGGGGTTGCGATGCAGTGGAAGACATTTGGTATGTTGTCATGGAGCGTGGCATTTGTAAGGCGGTGCGAGAGGAGCTTCAACAGAAATATTCTTTATTTTCTCTAATCCTTTCTTTACAGGCTTACGTACAGATGTTAGCTTTCAATTACTAGATGCAACTAGGAGAGGTGCCTTAGCATAGAGGCAATTATGATTTATTACGGTTGGAGAGCTTGAAACGCCAATGCTTATGACCATCTCACACCAACACTAAAGGTCATTGCCTCTACTATCTTGAATATAATTGTGGTTGAACCTAATCTATCCAAAAGCCACTGGGATGCTAGAGCCTTTATGGGGTTCTATGTCCAAACACTTAATCATTGGATCCCTCTCCTTCTGGATGGATTAAGATCAACATCGATGAATCGTTTTAAGATAATGGGTTGCAGGAGCTAGTTATATTATTAGAGACCACAATGGCAGTAGGCTACACGCAGAGGGTAAAAGACTACTAACCTATTCGGTGGCTGTTGTGGAGTAACAGGTAGCAATCCTTGGATTAGAAGCGGGCCTCAAGATTGTCGGGACCTCCTTTTGCTTTTGTCTTGAAGGTGACTCCTTAGAAACTTTTGAAGTGGTATAGGTAGAGTTGGGTTGAACCTCAGCTCGAGTGGAAACACCTCAAGATGCTAATAGCTGACAACCTTTGGGAGATTTCCAAAATGCGAGTGTGATTCACATTGCTAGATTAATATCTTGTATCTTTGTTTATTGTATTACTTATTTCAAATATAAATATTAAACACCTCAAGATGCTAATAGCTGACAACCTTTGGGAGATTTCCAAAATGCGAGTGTGACATTGCTAGATTAATATCTTGTATCTTTGTTTATTGTATTACTTATTTCAAATATAAATATTAACAGTTCTGTTGATTACGTTGCTCATTTAGTTACGATAGGTTATTTTGATTAGGAGAGGAGAATGCCCCTTTCAACTGATTTTTGTAATATCCTCAAGGATGGTGTGACTTGACTCTTTTGTAGTATTTTTTTTATGCTTAATATATTGTCAAGGCCACAATTTCAGGAATATTGGTTAAAGATTTATTTGGGTTTTGTTTTGGTTGGGTGTGAGTTTTTTTAAAATGTTATTTTGTATTCTAATTAAGTTTTATGCTAGTTGAGTTTAGTTATAGTTAATTAGATTTTGAAGGCTATTTTTTTGTTAAATGAGGATGATTTTAGATTAATTTGAGCTAAATTGTCTAATATTGGAAGGTAGAATTTGGTTTTTATAAGTCTATTTTTTTGATTTTGTTCTTGTGTTGTTTTTTTTTTTTTTTTGAATAATTTAAAGATTGTCATGAAGCTAATTTTGGTTATATATCTTTCTAATTATTATAACTTAATTCTAAATTGGGATAATTAAATAAGATTTATAAAATGTGTAAACAAGGTTACTTGTAGAGGTGTATTTTAGGGGATAAAATCGTGAAGTTAATGATAGAAACTTTATATTAAGTATGTTTGAGCTTGAGTAGTACCACAAAGAGTAACCTCTTGGGAAGCATTTCAAGGCACACAATTCTGTAAAGCCTAAGCGAATGATATCCTTCAATCCGAAAATATTATTTTGAATGAAAATCTCATTTTGACCCTTCTTGATATTGTTGACAATGAAAACAGTTGGAGAGCTGATGGGATGGTGATTTATGCCTTGTGATTGTTTTTGCATGCCCTTTGATAGAACATTTATCTTACTATGCTTTCAAATACTTTACTAGTGACAGCGTGTTTACATGGTCACAATATATGTAGGTAGTGCCTTGTGTAGTACTTGCTTTGGCAGTTCATCCGACAACATCACACAATATTGTAAACAGGATGTTCTGGGCATTCTGTGTTTATTTAGAAGCTGTTTCAGTACTGCCACAGTTGCGATTGATGCAAAATACAAAGGTTAGATTTGAAAAGATGATTAGAGCTCCATGCTATCTTAGCCCTATGTATTTCAATTCAATTTTGCGTTATTTTTGCAGATTGTTGAGCCATTTACTTCACATTACGTATTTGCATTAGGAATTTCAAGGTTCTTAAGTTGTGCTCATTGGGTTCTTCAGGTTTGTATGAATCCTTACAATCTCATCTGGTGTTATTGAAATTTTATGAGTCCTATAATTTAGCTTTTCATCTGCTTTCCAATCTTCTGAATTTTACTGATGCTTGTTACTATGTAACGAAGATCTTAGTCATGGTAATCTTGTGATTTGTTTTGACCTAAGTATTTGAAGTCAATTAAAGTTAATTATATGAAGTAAGCTTAACAAAAGTAAGTTGTCATGGTGTTTTTTGTTTTGGATGACAATTCTTGAGCTCCATTTTTCTATTTTTGGATTATATTGTGTTCAATGATTTCATGTTGTTGTTCCCCACCTAGTAGGATAAAGGCTTTGTTTGTTATTGTTGTTGTTGTATTGTGTTCAATGATTTCAAGTTTAGCCCATCAGTGTTTGACAACCAAGGTTCAGTTGTGGTGGAGGCACAATTTCTTCTGATTGTTGATTCATCTTAGGCCTAGTTTACGTTTAACGCCCTAGATCTCACCATATGGCATCGATTTGGATAGATGGATGGATCTAAGCAAATTTGGATAGCTGGCATAATTTGAGAAAATTTAATTAATTTTGAAAGTTTCCTCCTAAATTATTTGAGCAAAAATTTTAAAATTAAATTAATTATTTATTTAGTTTCTTTTTTTATTATTCCTGATTTGATTTATTATAATTTGCTTTGATTGCACTTTTTTTGTGTGAACTATCCTTTGTGTACGTTCTATATATAGGGCCTCAGATACTTGTATTAGTTTTTAATTTTGAAATGAAATTTTTGTAGGATCAAGTATAATGTATAGGGCTTGTTTGGTTGGGTGTTAATTTTGAGTAAAGAAAGAGAAAATATTTTATTTTATAGAGTTGATGAGAAAGAAATATATTTTAATATTGGAAGGTGTGTAGGATGTGAAATAAAGTTGATTTTAAGATTGAAATTTATGTTGGATATGAAATAAAGTTGATTTTTAAAGTTAGAATTTTTATTGGATGTGAAATAAAGTTATTAAAATTTATAATAAATTTAAAATATTATTAAAATATTAATTGTACCCAAAAATAGAAGGTTGTCAAACAAGGCCATAGAGGGGGAGGTGAATTGATGTAATTAGAAATTTTAGATTTAATTTATTTAATATGAATAGTTAATGTAATAACTCAAAAATATAAATAATATGAGAATTAACGCAAGTGGAAGCAAATAATAAGTGTAAGCATGAGAATAAAATCACACCTATAATGAACACACAATATAATGTGATTTGACTCAAACCTGAGCCTATTCCACCCCATCTCGATCAGAAAAATCTCACTATAACACACTTCTTAATTTAGGCGGAGCAGGCGTATACAAATCCTCCTCTAGCCATTCACTAGAGGTCTTCCTCACTTTTAAATAAGGGCACACTCATTTCTATCCCTTATTTTGAGGTCCTCTTCAGACACAAAATGAAGGCAAACATAAAAGAACAAAAATATTACAATAAAAGAAAATCACTTTTCTTTGTTATGATTAAATCTTGGAAGCTAGAAGAAGAGTAAATGAAGAGCTTGAGCACTTAAGCTAAAATCACATCTAAATCGCATTGAACATCTTATTTTTCTTTCACTTAAATGCTTTTATGACTTTAGAATGATAGAGGAAGATGGTGGTGGTTAGGATCAATTGGAGTGTTTAATGAGCCAAGAAGAATGTCTCTAAAACCCTCGTCTCCTTAAATAATGAAAGCTCTAGCGGCTAGAAAAACAACTTGGAATAAGCCTGGAGGTCGACCCTTAGGTGTTGGAGATTCAAAACATGCCAATGGTCAAGTTTGAGGTCGACCTCACTACTGAGGTCGTCTCCATGTCGACTTGAAAAAATTCCCCCAGAAGGACAGTTTTTGTCAAGACTCACTGCTAAGGGCAACCACGGGTCGACCTTACTAATGGAGGTCGCCCTTCAACCAACCTACGGCTACCTTGGTGCTAGCAGAGCCACCTCACTACTACCAAGAAACTTATGAAGGTGGATTTCAACTTTTAATTGATTTTAAAATTATCTAATTAACACGTATGTGATTCTAAGTTCTCAAACTCGTATCCAACTTATTCCAACAATCAAGATTAAACTCACAAAAATCTACTCTCAAATAAAATAAAAAATATTATAATAATATATAACAACTATGGGAGGTGAAGTTTGCTTCACTTGATTTTGAATGCTTGATTACTTCTTTCACTGTCCAACTTGGTTCAGTCTCAAGTTTTAGCACAAGTAGATATCTCACACTATCCAACTTAATCACAATTGAGATGTCATTTTAACAAACCTGTGATCAAAAGCACTAGACGGTTTTATTAATATAAATTAAATTAAACATATTGTGAAATGTCAAAAGCACTAAACAGTTTTAACCTGTGAGAAAATTATTGCTCAATAAAAATTTTAGACTAAACTGAGTTTTCTGCATAAGGCATGTTATCGAAGAGAGTTAAATCTCATCCACCCTGAGTCACTAGAATATCTTTGGACGATAGAACTCATGGTTCTTAGCTAGTCATTTTGTAGCCATAACTTTAAAAGCTTAAATGAATCAGGTTCAATTAATAAATCCCTGGATGATGGAACTATAGAATCTAGACAGGGTTTTTCTATTGCCTCCCAACCAATTGAAAAAAAAATCAAATCTAAGTTATTGATCAAATAGATATCGACATTCGACTCATTTAATCCAAAATTTTCTTCCCAATGAGAAGGGGTAATTAACCATAAAGGCTTGCACTTATGGGAAACCTTCGTATCTAGAATCTAACATTTTAAGGCTAACTCTTTAATGTTAAATCTAGTAAACTAATCTACTTCTTGCTGATGTGATTGACTATATGTGCATTTCATCTAATTACATTTTTAATGCATACAATGTTAATGAAATTTTTTTGTTGCAACTTTTTCATTATATAGTTATTTCTTTAAGTTAAGTAAATTGTTTGCATTCCTTACTTCACCTTGCAACTCATCTTCACTAATTGGCCAACAAGTATGAATTTCGCTTTGAATTTTTCCTCATCTCATTTGTATTATTTCTACACATATTCAGTAATGCATGAATTATTTTGGTATTTACTATCTTAAATCAGTAGATGGTATGTGAACTACTGCAAAGACAACTGGATGAGTCAATATTTGACCGTAACTTTCTTTCGCAATTGTTCTTGTTTCTTATGACATATATATATAATTATATACTACAGTGGATACAAGATAAACACTATGCACATATAGTTATCTGTTAACTGACTTTAAAAAGCTTAGATGAGGCTGTCGATTATCAAATGTGAAACTTCAGTCAACTTTTGAAATTATCACCACCTCCTTATCGGGACAGCTCAATCAAAAAGCTACAGAGGTTTTTGGAATTAAAAAATCAAGAGCTATTGTTTTTATTGATGGCAACTTTCTTGGTTTTGCAACTTGGTTATTCAGTTTTACAACTTCTAAGTGTAATAATTTTCCAGTACAGGTATAATTATCCTATGAAAATGTTTTCATTAAATCTTTCTTTCCCAGGTTTTGGATACTCGGGGACGTTTTTTGACTGCCCTTGGATACGGGATGTGGCCTTCTATGGTTCTGCTTTCTGAAATAGTTCAAACATTCATCCTTGCTGATTTCTGCTATTACTATATCAAGAGGTCAGCCTCCCTGCCATGAAACATCATTAAAAAATGAGAAATTGAGGGACAAATTATTGTAAGAAATTACGACCTGAGATGAATAACAAGCGAAACTGGATAACTAAATTATAATTTCTTAAGACCTAAGATGAATATCAAGAGAAATTATAGACCAAATTGTAACAAATTATAATTTATGTTCTAAGCAATTAGGGCTATGACAAAGACAAAGGAAAACCGAGATCAAATTATAATTTCGTAGGATCAAGAAACAAGCTTTAGAAAAGTTGAGGACCAAAATTATATGTTCAATTTTAAGGAATTAGGATCTAAAATAAGGATTTAAAAATGACTAAATTATAATTTTATAGGATCTAAGATTGAGTCTAAGAAAAGTTCGAGTAAAATTATAATTTTCATTATGAGAAATTAGGACTTATAAACAAGTTTTTTTTTGGGATATAGACCTATAAAAAAGTTGACCAAGCCTAAGAAAAGTTAAGGGACTAAATTATAATTTTAATTATAAGTAAATAGAAGTCAAAATTAAGACTAAATGAACTACTATAAAAAAGGCTAAAAGAACTGCTATAAAAAAGACTAAAAGAACTTGAGGTACTAAATTTTAATTTATATATACACTAAGGCCAAGACAAAATTATGAGAAGTTAGGATACTAAATTACAATTTATGAGTATCTAAAATAAAAATTAAGATAAATTGGGAACCAAATTATAAATTTTTTACAGCAATTAGGACCTAAAATCAAGAATATGAAAAATCAAGGGGCCAAGTCGTAATTATAATATCTATTATAAGTAATTAAGACCTAGAATCAAAACTAAAAAGAAATTAAGTCAGTAAATCGTAATTTCTTTTTTTTTGAAATCAAGGCACTAATTCATAATTTTATAAAAGGACAATTTACTCCATCTTTAAACTAAGACAAAGCCTAAGACCAAGTTAATGATTTTAAGGTTCAGTTAAGACAAAGCCTAAGTCCAAATTTATGATTTTAAGGTTCTAAGTCATACATTCACAAAATGAAAAAAAGGCTTAGAAAAATTTGAAAGACCAAATTATAATTTTATTATAAGTAATTAGGACCTAAAATCAAGAATAAAAGAACTTAAGGCACTGAATCATAATTTTTACAATAGGATAAAATTTTCTCCCACTTTAAATTAAGACAAAGCCTAAGAAAAGTTAGAGATTAATTATAATCTTCGCTACATGAAATTACGACTTAAAACCAAAACTATAAGAGAAATTGAGACCAAATTATAATTTCTTAGAATCTAAGACTAAGCCTACAAAAAAATGTGGGAACAAATTATAAGCTTTGTTAAAAACAATTAAAACATATAATCAAGACTAAAAGAAATTAAAAGACTGAGTAGTAATTCTATTATAAGGTACAGGGCCTAATACAAAAACTAGAAAAAGTTGAGACTAAATTATAATTTTATAGGATCTAAGAACAAGCCTAAGAGAAGCCGGGAGGTCAAATTAAAATTTTCATTCGACACTGAATTATAATTTTTTAAGAAAATTGAAGTTCTAAATTATAGTTTTTCTTATAAGCAATTAGGACTTAGAACCACTATTCAAGAAATCAGGAGACTAAATAGTAATTTCTGTTATTAGATATTACGATTTAATACAAAAATTGAGACCAAATTAAAATTTCATAGGATCTAAAAACAAGCTCAATAAAAGTTGGGGAAAGACTAAGCCTAAGAAAATTAAGAGATCAAACTATAAATTTTATTATAAGCAATTAGAATCTAGAACTTAGATTAAAAAAAATTGTCGAAGTAGTAACTTCTCGTTGTAAGGTATTAGGACTTAATAGAATGACTAAGAAAAATTGTGACCAATTTATAATTTTATGGGACCTTAGAACAAGCCTAAGAAAAATATGGAGATTAAATTGAAATTTTAATTATAAGGAAGTAAAATAAATTGAGTACTAAATTGCAACAATAATTAAGGTCCAAAAATCAAGATTAGAAAAATTGAGGGACCAAATTGTAATTGTGTGCTATAATTCAGAAATTTTACAACTATAAATGACAATTTTTGGACCAGATTATAATTTTGCTCAAGTACTAAATTATAATTTATGGAGATTTACGTCAAACTATGATTGAGAGACCAAATTATAATTTTTATAGCCATTAGTACATAAAATCAAGATTACTAAAAATTGAGGGTCTAAGCAATAATTTTTGTTATAAGGTATTAGAACCTGATTAAAAGACTAAGAAAATTTGAGACCAATTTGTAATTTTATGGGATCTAAGAATAAGCTTAAGAAAAGTTAAGAAACTAAATTATAATATTTTTGTAAGTATTTAGGACTTAGAATCAAAACTAAAATAAACCGAGGTACTAAATTATAACAATAATTAAGAACTTAAAATCAGACTAACGAAAAATGGGGAGCCAGATCGTAATTATGTACTAGGAGAAAATTTGTTTAGCACCACATAGAGCAAATGTTTTGGACCTAATCATAATTGTGTGCTGGTACTAAATTATAATTTATGGGTACCTAGATAAAAATTATGATAAATTGAGGACTAAATCATAATTTTTTCAACATTAGACACTAAGATCAAGACTTAATTTTTTAAAATTAGGCCTTAGAAATGAAAATAAATTTAGGGACCAAATTATAATTTTATAAGACATATGATCAAGAGTGAAAAATTGGGGATGAAATTATATTTTTGATGTAAGATACTTGGGCTTAAGACTTTATAATTTTGTAAAACAAAGCTAAATTAGAAAAAATTGTAATTATTAGGGCTAAATGGCAATTTTTGATCTCTTGAATAAGACAAAAAGCTTTTTATAGCAAGAGAAAAAGACAATGTTTAGCATGTATTCACACTTTTCATATATTGATAGAATATTCCCATTTTGGGGAGATGACATACATGAGATTAACTTAGAACCTTGTTTATATTAGTCACAGAAATGTTTATTTTCCATTCTAGCATTTGAAATTTACAAGCAACACTAGATTGGGGGCTGTGATTGCTTACAATTTGTAAGTACTCAAGGCTAAATTTCACCCGACCCCCTTAGGTTGAGCAATTTAACCGGTCCCAATTTTTAGACATTCTCGATTTAGGTCCGTTAGGTCGATTTTGCATTGATATTAGGTCCCTCAAGTTGGTTTCAAACCTTTTGCTTCATCCTTTTTTAAGGAAAATATTTTTTAATTGAATTCGTTTGAAAAGAAAATTTTAAGGACAAAATGCCTCTCCTTATTTCTCTCCATCAACTTTTTCGGAATATCTTAAATATCGAAGGGTACGGCCTCCTGTGCGCTGACACCGGCGCGCGGGGCCGCACGCGGACGCCCGCTCGCTAGGCTTCTATGCGCGAGGCGACGTGTTGCGGCGACCCGTGCAAGAATGCCACGGCCGCGCGTTGCCGGCCGCCTACGCTCGGAGTGCTGCCGCCGACGCTCGAGGCCGCGTGTAGGCGGCTTGTCCGGGAACGCACTGCTCCCAAGGGTAAAATCATAATTGAAAACATATTTAATTTAATTTAATTTTATGAATGAAATAACGGTATTTTAAACGAAAAACATTAACAAGATAGTTGACTATCCCGCAAAGTTCTTCGATTTGCTGTTCACCGTAGGTGGAAAAAGGAAAAAGCACCCCTGAACCTATTGACCTTATCGAAAAACTGTTCCTCTCGAACAACGACCTTACCCGTCTATTCTTTCTTAGTAAGGCTGCTAGACTACTTGCCTTCCTCATTATTTTCAGTTTCTCAATTGAAGCGCCAAAATATTTTGACAAAAATCGGAGTCATAAAATTGGTGCTATACGGCATGTGTCCTATCAAGGAACAAGAAAAGAAATAACAAGCAATAGAATAATAATAGAAATTTAGAGGCAACAATTTCACTAATCAAAAAAAGCGGTCTCCTGAGATGGTTATAGAGGTGTTACTTTGCAATGGCGGAAAAAGGAATTCACGGATTAGTGTTTTGGTGAAGAAACGCGGCTTGTTTAATTTTTGATCTTCTACCTTGAACGAGGAGATAGTCTTCTGGTTATAGTTGTAGGTGGTGAGCTAACTAGAGGTGGTCGATAACAATCATTACAGAAAAGATCCCAGTTTTTGATATCACTGTTAAGTACTAGGGAATCATGCGTGACACTCCAGACGGTCATTCTGTTATAGACTGGCCTTAGTTGTTACAAGCCGAATACTGAGATTTGTCTGGTACAACTACTTAGATTACTTCAATTATTACTGCTTAAGAGCTGATCATTAGCTGAATAGGGAGTAGGCATGCTTATGTGATATTTATTATTGTAACAAATCTAAGTACTGTAACTCCATTACGTGAGGGCTAGTGTAATTGTGAGAATTACCATGAACCTATAGTCCTATAGCAGAGATGATGAGACCCTGAATCTGGGATTGCACCTCAATCTAAGATGAGACCTTGTACTGAGGAATCTGGATATAAGGCAGAACCTTGTTATGAGTTGCAACCTCAATGTAAGACCTCGACTTAGCTTGGGAAACCAAGCATCTTGTTAAGGTGTCTTGAGTTAGTGCCCCATGGACGATTGAGATCGAAATGCCATGTAGACAAGTTGGGACTAATTTGCAGTGAAAATCCAACCTCAAGGGCTTGGGCTATTTACCCTACTCAAAAATATTGTCGACCAAGATTCATACTAAAAATGTGTAATAAGAAGATTATTTGGTGTCTAATATGTGAAAAAAAGACTTGTTTATTGTCATGGATATAAGTGGAGGAATGAGCCAAATGTACAAAGAAATATTAGTAACTTTTCAGTCTTATAATTAAACTGTCCAATGTTTTTAACTGATATTTATTACTTTCCAATGTTTTTAGATCGAAATTCAGACTTTGATGTCTATTGTCTAATAATATGTAAATAGGGTTTAATTCAGTGTTATGTATGAAACTCAAAATCTCTTATCTGCAGTGTATTTGATGGTCAACTTGTGCTTCGTCTTCCTGCTGGCGTTGTATGAAGCTAAAATATGAAGACTGTTTACCCGGAAATAACTCGAGAACATAAAATCCTGGTATGCTTGCAGTCATGTTTTTATTTATTTTATTTTATTTTTCCGTCTTCAGTAATTTGCGGGAAATAGTTGGGCAGGTTTTTTAGGATTTTAATGTGATTTTTCAAACTTGCATGTAGTGGTAATTTAATACAAATGTGGCTGTAGATATTGAAGCTAATTTAACATCTTATGATGTATGACACTCTGGTAGCACTTGGGATGACGTCTAAATGGACATGAGTATAAGATGGTAAAAGTCTCTTCATTAATTGCATGCTATTTATTTGTGCAGACTGTGATATATTTATCACATTTGAGTAGACTCTTCTTTAAATGGTTGGTTTATCATGATTATTGACCATATCTGGATTTTATTTGTTTGTTATAAAAGAAATATTACGTGCATTGCACGTTTGCTGATCCTAAACAAAGTGATAATGATGTGAGACTCGGTTTAGACAAGCAGCCTTATGACGTGAAAACTTCAAATATCTCGGACTTATTTGAAGCTTTCGGATCTTGTGTCATTAGCAAATGGAGTTTAGACTGGGATATTAATTACAATCAATGCATATTCTTAAATAGAGAAGTGCATCAGGAACTCTATTCGAAGATGTCTATAAGTTGAATAAAAACTTATGATCCGTATCCAACTAATTATGATAAATGGGAGTGAAGTTGGCTGTTGAGTGACAAAATATACGTGTTATTGTTGATGCTGACATAGATTTCCACAAAGTTATTAGAAATGTAAATGAAAGAGGTGATGCTATACTATTAGATGATATGCTTGTTACGACATTATAGAGAGTGGATCCCATGGGGTGCTATTTTAGATAGAGTTGAACCGGGAAGAAAAATTCATGTGCAATTAGGATGTTTTGTTGCCACTGATGCTGTTGCGGCTGTTGTTGGTTTGATGCGTGTAAAAGAAAAAGCGGCCACTTTAATTATTGTGTTAGAATTAATTGAGGATTGTTAGTTCTTCGATTGTTAGTTTGAAAATGTGAATGAAGTGATCTTGTTTTACGTCAAGTTTAAACTGTTTGACATTCACGAATGCATATATTACAAGCAATAGTTTGCTATCAGTAGACACAGATGAAAGAGAAACAAATTTAAACTCAAAACACATCCTGCATAAAGTTCAAGGTTAAAGCAAACGGTATTTCATCTTATACAAATCTTAGAAGTTAAAACATTTCTCACATACATAACAATGTACACAAATTCTAAGATTAGAATTTGAGTTTACTTCTAAGTAAATTAAAACATCAATAAACTTACCAGTATTATCTTTAGAATAAATGTTCTTTTTCTAGGGAGGTACTCCTTTGGGACAAGCTTAGGGCGGTTTATTGTTCCTGTCTGGTTTTATGGAACTTGGATCCGGTTCTATCGGACTTTGGTTCGACCGGTTTGGAAACAATTCGGTATGATTGGCTACCCGTATTGGATTGGGTCCAAAACTAGTAGCTAGTTTGGTTCGTGTTATTCCTAGTTGTGGTCTTGTTTTCAGTTGTTTAGTTCTAACATTTTTTTAAGGTTGAACCAGCATGACCCAAGAGCTGGGTTGCGAGTTATACCAAATCTAATTGGATCAATCTCGAACTAGTTCGGGTTTGAACCTGTCCTATAACCATTCTGAGATAAGGGTCTGGTATTTCTCGGAAAAAGTTAGCTTGTTAGCACGCAATGATGCAAGATAAGAAGAAATAGAAATAACCCAAATAATGATGTATTGCTGTGTGCCTTAGATTATCATATTTATGATTTGCACACATTAAAGTGAAAGTAGACCTACATTTTTTTTTATAATTCTCATTGATAGAAGAAAGAGGATCAAATTAGAGGAACCGATTAGTAATTTATCCTTCAAACAATCATACTTCTTGCAAGAATCCCCTCAAATGTAATTCCTGGCCCAAATGCCAATATAAATCCCCACTCTTCTTTCTCTTCTACTTCATCTTCAACTTCCCTCATCTTCTTCTTCAACCTCTGACTCTGCTCCACCATATTCTCTAAAACGTAGAATATAGTATTGCTGCTCGCATTGCCGTAGTCCTGCAGAGCCCTCCAGCTCGCTGCCATCTTCTTCCCAGGCTCCAGCCCCATCCTCTCCTCCACCTTTCTCAAGATCGCCGGACCTCCGGGATGCACCGCCCAGAACATCTCCGACCACCTCTTCTTCATCTTCTCCTCCCCATGTTCCTCTTCTTCTTCTCCGACGAACCCGATCATCCCCTCACAGAAACCCTCCACCTCCGCAGCCACCAACTCTGGCACCTCCCTCCCCAACTGGAACCTGATCCCTTCCCTTGTTACCTGTTTAATAATTCAGAGCAAAAGTTAATAATTCAAAAACTTTAGGACTGCTTTGTAAATTACTTCATATCACTTAACTTAAGAAATCTTTAAATTTAAAATTAACATAATGTATGCAAATGATAAATAAATCAAGAAAATATAAAATATATGCATCATATGCAAAATATCATTTCAATAATACTTCACATGCACGTAATATGTTGGTTGAAATTTTCCATAAAAAAGGGCTTAGGTGTTATTTACTAGAAAAATTTGCACAAAAAATGATATAATGCTTTCTTTTATAAAAAAAATGATTCTATATGCCTAATTCTCATCATTTTTCTTTGATTCTATACAATTAAACATTGGAAAAATTACAACTGGTTCTTGAGGTAAATCTATATTCCTTCTAGGTCCACTAAGTCGAGCAAATTTTACCTCGATCTATTTTCTTACTAATATTATTTATTTTTCATCAATAAATTGTGAAATTACCAAGATATCTTCTGCTATTATTTGTGCATTGCAATACTACTTTCTCTCAGTCACTTCGAACATCGATCTCTTTCACACTTAGTATAACCAAAGCAAAGCCGTGGGCTAGGCACAAGAGTTTAGAGTTAAGAGTTAAGAGTCAACATGGGAGTAGATGTGAGAGAAAATATCTTTGAATTTAAATAAATAAAAAGATGTGTTAGGGTATAATGATCATCACAATTGTGAGAATTTGTAATATTTTGTAAAATATATCAACTAAAAACATCTAACAATGAAAATAATGAAAACATCATGGTGGAATGAAATATTTTCTGGATTAGACTGAATTGTGAGAAAAAAATTTTGGAGGAAAAGGCCCATAAAATTTGGTAAACCTGAGTTAAAACATGTGGTCTACCTCAAAGGTAGGGCTGTTATCGATCCGATTTTGAGCCGAGCCAATAACGATTTAAAATCAAATCGGTCACATTTAGATCGACTCGAAATTGGCTCGAAATTAATTGGGTTTGACTTCAAGTCAGCTCGAGTCAATTTCAATTGACTTCGAGCCGATTTCGAATCATTTTCGAGTAGCTCAAAATAATGAAATCTTAATTATTTTTCAAGGTGATCTCAAGCCGGGTAGGCTCGATTTGATCCAGCTCGAAATCGGCTCAGTTTATAATATATATATTATATATATAATATGTATTTTAATTCGAGTTGATTTCGAGCTGGATCGAATCGAGCCTGCCCCGGCTCAAAATCGGCTTGAAATTATTATCGAGCCGAATTTATGGCTTGTTAGTCGGCTCGATTAGATTGACTCGATTTCGATTCGATCTGAAATCGATTCAACTTTCGATCGATTTTTGATTTATATTAACGCCCTTACTCAGAGGCCTCCAAGTAATTCAACCTTTAATTTATGTGATATACTCAACTCTCATTATTATCATGTACATTATAAGTTAACTGCAGAGATTTATTAGTAATTTATTATTTTTAATTATGAAATTCTCATTTATTTTTAGTTTTAAAAAAATTCTCATTTAAAAATTACCTTCCCCTGTATCAACCCCTCGGTCCCCGGGAGAAACCGCTGCGCCGCCCCGTGCAGCTCGAACAGCGCCGGCTCGTCGCCGCCGGAAACTCCCACGATGGCGGCTGCGGCGCCGTCGCCGAAGAGAGCCGCACCAACTAGATCGTACGGGCGGTCGGCACTTGGGGGGCGGAAGCCGACGACGGTGGTCTCGGCGGTGGCGAGTAGCACGCGGCTGCCGGGGTTGTTTTCGGCGATTTCCTTGGCGGCGCGGAGGCCGGCGACGCCGCCGGAGCAGCCGAGGAAATAGAGGGGGAGGCGGCGGACAGAGGGCGAAAGGCCGAGGGCAACGGCGAGGAGGAGGTCGCCGCCGGGGAAGCGGGCCTCGCTGGAGGACACGTAGACCAGGTGGGTGATGTCGGAGAGGGGACGGCCCCAGGCGGCGGCTGCGGAGTGGCAGGCCTCCGCCGCCATGGCGGTGACGGCTTGGCCGGAGATCTCGAGGCGCCTCTCCACCGTCGGAGAACCCTCCGTCGCCAGCTCCGGGAACTGGCTCAGCATCTCCGGCGACATCACCACGTAGCGGGTCTTCACCGTCGTCGTCTTGCCTTCGGTGGCGGTAATTAAAATTCATTTCAATCACAATAAATGTATTGCTTTCGTTAGTTTCGAAATTTCAATAATTTTATTTTTTATAAATTATTTAAATTTTATATATTTAAAAATTAAATTTATTAATAATTATTATTAAATATTATTTTTTAAAAAGAGATTGAGAGTAATTTCAGTTGAATTTTCACAATTTTGGTAGTTTCAATCAAAATTAATGAGTTTTAACTGAAACTAAAACTTGATAACTTTTTGAATCAATTTTTACTGAAATTAATCTAAAACTATGAAAACTCAATTTCAACCTAGTTTTAAAACTTTGATTTACATATGTCTTAAATTATTTTATTATTTGTTTATCTTTGAAATTAAAATGTTTATGTTTGTGCTAACTTACATTAATTTATATTTAAGAATATATATTTGATGTAAAAAGAGAGCTTTATATTTTCACCTCTATTATGAATAAATTATAGTTATAAATGGTAATAGATGCAAATATACAACTTTTATAGAGATTTAAAATATAATAAAGGTATGTTAACCCTCATAGATGAGAGTTTTCATTTTTTTTAGGAAAAATAAAAAGGACCATGCTACTTTGATTATGAGAATTATAGTAGTAGGCAATACAAATTAATAGGTAAGAAGGGTTTTTTCATTTTACCGTCAAGTATAATTTTTTCTACTCTACATGAAAATTGTAATGACATAATTGAATAATTTGAAACTAAATTTTCTAATATTTAGACAAACTCTTTTCACAATGGGTTAGAAGATCAAAATGATTTTCAATTTGAGCTATCTATTTACAAGATATCACATTTAGGTCCTAACAGAGAGTTTAAGGAAAAAGAAGATACTTACAAAGTCGAGTTAGTTTCTCTTTGAGCTTTGGATCATCACAATTGGTGCTTTTGAAATAGCTGTCGACTAGGAAATCCTGAAGGACGAGTTGTTGGGGGAAAGCTTTTCCTAGAGCAAGGATGGCGGCTTTACCGGGGGTCGGCTTTCGCCAGACATCAATCTCATCTGAGTTCTCCATGTTAAAGCTTGAGGACTAGGATTGAAGGTAATGAGAGGAGATGTGGAAGATCTATATAGAGAGAACTTGGATAAAATTTGAGGAGCATAAAACTTGTAATTATTTATTTATTTATTGGTTGTTTTGGTGTGGTTGAGATGCATAGGAGGCATGAGTGTTTTGGTTGATAGAGGGCGGATTGCGCATAGGTTCGAGTTATAATATCTCACAACGAAATTGTATCCAAAGATCCAAAGTTTAAGAATACCCACAAGTAGATCTCTCACTTGTAAGTTTTCCTAACTTTGATCTATCAATGTCACATTTTATCTTTTTCCTGTTGAATATTTATTTTTAAAAGAAAAAAGTGAAGATTTTCTATCTTTCGTAAAAAAAAAATTCATTAAAACAGATGTTTTCTAATGACGGAAACCAATCTCATGACTCAACTTGACGAACCAAAGTTGGGTAAATATGTGACCCTGGTACCCTAATACCTCGGATCCTCGGATGCAATAAATGTATATGTATATATATGTAAGAAATAAGGAATTAAGCTGCAAAATTATGTTCAAAAACATGCAAATGCAATCCAAACAAGAAGCACCAAAAGGTAAATCCAGAAAACACGGATTGAATCCTAGAACAGCTCAACAAGAACAGAAGTCATCTTCCTGAGTTTGAAACTTACTGCTTGCCTGTAGGCTTTTAACAAGTTCTTGATGTCAATGCTTTCTCTGCTGATTATTCTCATTTCTTGAGAGCATTCATCCTATCTCTGAGGTAGTACAGCTTTGCCCTCCTCACTTTCTTCTTGTCCAAAACCTGCATCTCCTTGATATTGGGAGAGTACCTATAGCAAAATGTTTTCCAAGTGAACATTTTGTCAACCGAAAAACACAATCGATGCAGGAATTAGGGGATAATCTCTCTTTCTTCTTGTTCCATAACCATATTCTGACTAGATATCATCGATTTTATGAACACCGGTTGTTAGATCTTCATGCTTAACTACAAGTAGCATAAATTTAAATTTAGACTAAATTGCACTTGGGCTCTTGATGTTGGAAGGTCAATGCAAATTATTATAGTTTGCCCTCCAATTTTTTAAGAAGTTACAAGAAGTCCTGCGGGGAGGAAAAATTGGACTGAAGGGGCACTTTAATTTTTTTAAAAAATATTTTTTGAAAAGAAATCATTAAAATAGATGTTTTCCGTCCAAAATGATCAAGAAAAAAGAGGGAACCTACCTCATGGACCTAATAACAGCTCTAAACTGACCTGAAAGATCTAAATCAAGGAATTTTAAAAGTTAAAATAAATATGTAATGATCATCAGACCTCAAGGGTACAGGTGCAATTTACCCTTTAATTTAATAGGTGTTTTATAACTTCTAAGCAAATTACTTCGATACATTTTTCTTCATATTCCTTTTCATCTATATGCTCGAATTGTTAAAACTTACTTTCCAATTATCCAACAATTTTGATCTAACAATAATTTCAAGGAAAGATTACATACATACTACTTTGCAAGATTATATTTATATATTAACCATCCTTTAAATTTATTTATGTTAGTGTCTCCTTGTAATCTTAAATATAACACTCGTTAAGAAAAAGCATCGAGATATGTATGAAACATTTTACTTGTAGACTATCATCAGTCCAGCATCGTCCAACAAAAACCCTATCAAGCATCACGTTGTTATAATATAGTCACCATCGGCTACGACATAGTGATCACCGCTGTTGGGTGGCCACCACGAGCAACAATGCTGTCAACCATCGTCGACAGTCATGCCACCAACCATTGGCCACTGAGCATCGCTGGTAGCCACCATGACCACTGCCATAAGTGTTTGAGTTAACCATCATAATATTGATGAAATGTCACTGTTGTAATATTAGAAATTATATAACGACACATACAACAACCAAGCTTTAATCCCACTAGGTGAGATCGATTACATGAATCTTTTGTTTCCATTGCACTCAATCAATTAACAAATCCTTATATAGTGATCATCAACGATCATGCCACCAGCCATCGGCCACTGGGCATCGCCGGTAGCCACCATGACCGCTACCATAAGTGTTTGAATTAAGTTAACCATGATAATATTGATAGAATATCGCTGTTGTGATATTGAAAATTATATAGCGATACATACAACAACAACCAAGCCTTAATCTCACTAGGTGAGATCAGTTACATAAATCTTTTATGTTCATTGCACTCTATCAATTAACAAATCCTTATATAGCAACACATGTGAATAAAGTTTGAATGTTTGTTAATATGCAAATATAATCTTTTAAAGTGACATGCATGTAATTACCCACAAATTTAAAAATTTGCAAGCACTAAGAATAGGTTGCATTCTTTAAAAAGTGCAACATCTTCATTTTCTGGGGGGAAAACAGAGAGATCATGAAACTGCATTGCAAAATCTAGAAAACAAATACTATAACCACAAGCTATGATATGATCCTAAAAATCTAAAATATTTAAAAACCCTAGAAACTTTCAAGACAAAATACACGCCCTACCCTTTCCCAAACCCAAACCTAATCAGATTATTGAAATAAATAATCGGATAATTACAAATAGAATAGCCAATATTACATTAATATCCAAATAGTGCTATTTATACATATAACATATAGACACTTTCAGTACCACAAAGAGCAATTTCATTAACTTTATCAAAGATGCTAGGAATCTATTCTGGATCATAGGCAAGTGCCTTATATTAATAATAAATATGCTTAAACTAATGAAAAATATTATCTATTAACTTGACTAAATTTTGGGTGTTGGGCATGCTTTAATTTAAAGAAAATTATAATTTTTATTATAATTATAAATATAATTCAAATTATAATTTTATCTGTGAAGAATTATGGCCTCATATTAATATCAAAAAAATAAAAAAACTAAATTCTAGTTTTTAGGACCTAAAACTGCAACTAAGAGAAATTACAAAACTAAATTATAATTTTTATTATGAAACCTAAGATCAAGAATAATAGAAAAAATGGGAAAAATTAGGGTTCAAATTACAATTTTTTAGTATATTAAAAAAAGTTTAAGAAAAATTAAGAAATCAAATTACCATTTTCATTATAAGAAAATATTACATTAAGACTAGAGAAATTAAGAAATCAATATATAATTTTTATTATGAAAAATTAGAACCTAAGACCAAGAACAAGAGAGATTAGTGACTAAATTATAAGTTTAATCGTAGGAAATTAGGATCTAAGATTGAGATAAAAAAAAATTTGGGGAACAAAATTGTAATTTCTATTATAGAAAATTATAACCAAATATTAAGACAGAGAAATTGAAAGACTAAATTATAATTTTAAAGTACTTAAGACGAAATTTAATAGAAATTAGAGGACCAAATTATATTTTTTTATTTAGAAAAATCGGTAGACTAAATTGTAATTTCTTTGGACCTAAGATCAAGACTAAAAAAAATTTAAGGACCAAATTATTATTTTTTTTTAAAAAAGTGGGATCTAAGGTCAAGTCTAAATAAATTTAAGGGATTAAAACAAAGAAATTAAGATTTAAGACAATCTAAAAGAAATTAGGGACCAAAATATAAGTTTAATCATAGGAAATTAGAACCTGAGATTAGGACCAAGAAAAATTGAAAACTAAATTGTAGTTTCTATTTTAGAGAATTAGGACCTAATATTAAAACTTAGATAAATTGAGAGACTAAATTGTAATTTCATAGAACTTAAGATGAAGTCTAATAGAAAATAGAGACCACAAACTGTAATTTTTTATTAAAAATTAGAATCCGTGATTAAGATTAGGAAAATTTGAGAAACTAAATTGTAATTTCTTTAAACCTAAGATGAAGACTAAAATTAAGGAAACATATTATAATTTTCATAGAAAGATGAATTACAGGTCTATTGATTTACAAGATTAATTTTAATAAGATTAAAATTAAACTTGAATAAATATATTTTTTTATTAAAAATTGTAAATAATGCGAAATAAAATTAATTATTATGTTGAGATGCATGAGAAATGTGTATAAGTTAGTTATTATTTTAATATATGTGTAGGATATAAAATAAAATTATTTTTTTATTTTAAATTATGTGTATGATGTGAAATATAGTTAATTTTTAATATTATATTTTATTTGTGATGTGATATCTCTGATTAAAAGTAACCAGGTTAATTTTAATATAGCTAAACAAACAGGCTCACATAAAGCATATTTTAGCCATTCAATGGCATATTTCAGCCTTACATAAGCATATTATTAACCCTTGCATAGCATTTAACTTTTATGTAATATATTTCAAGCTATTATAGCATATAATTTGCTACACAGATGCTAAAATAGACTACCTATAGACCAAAATATGCTACAAAAGGGCTAATTTCAACCCTTATGTAGCAAATGTATCTCTGCCACGAAAGGGCTGAAATATGCGATGCATGACAAATTTCGACCCTTCCATAACAAAAATAAAAACTCCAACATAGCAAAGTCATTGCTCCTAAGTAGCGAAATGGTCTCATATGCTGAACCATCATGCTCTGATAGAATCCTAAAAGTCTAACACATTACATTGCCCGAACCCAATAATTTCTTCACAACATAATAAGGGTTAAGATTACAGAAAATTACTAGCGTGAAAACCATAGGCTTTTAAGAGGAAAAATCGAAAATACACAAAATAAGATGGTTATGTAGTATTGTATAACAAAAATGCTTATGATATATAGAAATATGATGATAGATACTGTATAAGAGAAGAACAAGATTCACACTTGAAATTTTAACTTACAGTGGAAAAACGGACTCCACTCCAACTCCAGCAACCAACCTGCGTAATCTGAAGGTTGTATTCAAACCAGCATTTCTCCTTGCTATAACAATTCCTTTTATTAATGAAATGCGACGTTTGTTCTCGGGCACCTCCTGATCAGTACATTGTGTAGAATACAAGGCAAAAGTTAATTTAAATAAAGAAAATACAGCATTAAATGAAAGGGCAAAGCCAAATCCAAAAGGTTCTTTCTTTTAGGAAGAAGGTGGAACAAACCTCTATAAAGCACTGATACTTTGCCCAACATATTTGTATTTAATACCAATACACTAGGTACATATCCAATACGACAAGTGGTGTATAAGACTACTTTTAGTTTTGGCAAAAAAATATTGGTATGGTTCGATAGATCTTTAATACTTATCAATACAACTCGATATGACCAACTAAAGAAAAGCAAAAAAAAAGGAACAATAATTGATAGAGAGGAGTTATTGTGTGAATAATCATTGAACTCTCAAAACAAAGCGACAACAAAACTTTTATTTCATAGTGTCGTAGTAGCCCTAGCTTTCAGTCAGCCTTTGCACATCATCTGGATGAGACCACCTCAATCTTGCTTCTAACATCTTCATCCAACTACTATGATGACCCGAACATATCTCTTAATATACTAAAAAGTGAGTGCTCCATTATATAAGCACCCAAATATGATTATATAATACATGTATTATATTTATATTTATGTTTAATTGTATTTAAAATATTTAATCAATCTATCTTAATTTATTTGCCTCCTATTTTTTATAGATTTGGCATATCATAGTATACTTATTATATCATATGTATATCTTTGTATTATACTCATGCTTCATAATTGGGCCTTAATTCAATGTGACCTATGGAGCTTAATCAAACTCCTTCCAAATGACCAAAACCACAGATCTTTCTTCAAAGATACCATTTTCAAAGCTTAATTTAGCCCAAAGATCAACAAAGCTTAGATTTACCTCAAAAACTTGATTTTGACCGAGGCTACATTCGGTTAAATAGCATAAAAGGGTAGGATGAAGTTACAGATAACAAGAGCAAATAACACCTTATTGAGAACATACCACTTTTAGCTGCACAATATAGCCGGGTCTTATATCAGGAATTTCCCTCTCAGACTTCACATTATCCACAGCCTCCTTGTCCAAAATCTAAAAGTACAACAATAATTAAGAATGAACCTTGATAGCGCAAGTAACTTAAGGTTATTCTTTAAGACAACATTAAATAAACAAAGATTTTGAACTCTTACAATCTAAAGACTATGATCCATCACCTTATCTATTTGGTTGGAGGCTATTTTGATCATGGTCATAGCCAAAATAACCTTCAACTTTTTATTAAAAAAATAATAATAAAAAATTAAGTATGATGTATTGAAAATTGAATAGATGTGGTATAAAGTAATTTTTTTACATTAAAGTTTGTATATTGAGGATAAAAAATAATATTTTATTTTATTTTAACTTTTTTAAAAGTTGGTAGCTATTTTGGCTATAGCCATGACCAAAATAACATCCAATCAAATTAGAGCCTAAGAATCTGAATATAATGCAACACTAACATTCATTACGTGCTTTGCTGTCTTGTCGAGCCTCTTGAATTTGACACGTTGCGATTGATTTGCATCAGAAGGTTCATCAGGCCGACCAAGTGTTGTCATGTACCTCAAGTAAGGATTATTTCCAATTAGGACCACTGTCCCATCTCTTTGATGCAGCTTCCTTTCCTAGAAAGAAGTAAATGAAGTTTACATCATCTCTTACAAAACTTAGAAAGTAAACAATTTTATGCCAACGTCTAGTCACTGAAACAGTTTTGCAATATAAGATTGAGTCTATTTTATCATAAAAAATACAAAAACAGAAAAGCAACGTCTTCGAGGAACACAAATGCGCATTTCACTAAAATAAATATGTTTAGCTTCCTTAACAACAACAACAACCAAGCCTTAATCCCACTAGGTGGGGTCGGCTACATGAATCCTTTGTTTCCATTGCGCCCTATCAGTTACCAAATTCTTATCTAAGTCTAAGTAACTAAGATCACTCCTTATGGTTTCTTGCCATGTCTTCATTCGGAGTTCTTGCAGAGTGGAACTATGCAGTACCAGACACGAGAGAAATCTTCCAAAGAACAAGGCTACGATTTAATAACTCAATTTTTCTAACTGGAGCTTCAATCGACCTACGATTTAGATGTCCAAACCATCTAAGCCGACTTTCTCTAAATTTATCCTCAATTGGTGCAACACCAACTTTCTTTCGGATATACTCATTTCTCATTCTATCCTTTCGTGTATATCCACACATCCACCTTAACATTCTCATTTCTGCAATATTTATTTTATTTGTATGTTTCCTCTTTATAGGCCAGCATTCTACACCATATATCATCGCTGGTCTTACTACTGTTTTATAAAATTTATCCTTGATTCTGGATGAGATTTTTCTGTCGCACAACACACCAGAAGTATTTCTCCATTTTACCCATCCTGCTTGAATCCTGCTAATAACGTCATTATCTATTTCG
This sequence comes from Apostasia ramifera, assembly GCA_019297695.1. NCBI lineage: Eukaryota > Viridiplantae > Streptophyta > Magnoliopsida > Asparagales > Orchidaceae > Apostasia > Apostasia ramifera. The sequence continues at coordinate 46,531 of JAEMOT010003212.1, read as the reverse complement.
CCATTATTTTATATAATTGATCCAAGGTATCTAAAGCTCTCACTCTTCTTGACAATTTGATCACCAATTGTCACATCTCCAATATAAGTATTTCTTTCTTGACTAAAATGTGTACTCCATATATTCAGTTTTTGATCTACTGAGATGAAAACCTTTAGATTCTAGAGCATTCCTCCAAAGCTCTAGTTTCGCTTTAGCTTCCTCTTTAGTTTTCTCAACAAGGACAATATCATCTGCGAAGAGCATACACCAAGGCACTTCATCTTGGATATGTCCAGTTATGATTTCCATAATCAAAACAAAAGATACGGACTTAAAGCCGAGCCTTGGTGTAATCCAACTGTAATAGAAAAATCCTTAGTCAAACTTCCTTGTGTCCGAACACAGGTAACAGCTCCTTCATACATGTCTTTAATAACTTGAATATAAGCAGTGCAAATCTCTTTCTTTTCTAAAACTCTCCAAAGTANTTTAGTCTTCAAGATCATATTAAACAATCTAGTGAGCCAAGAAACTCCTTCATCTCCTAAGCATTGCCAAACATCTCTTGGGATGTTATCTGGTCCTACTGTTTTTTTATGCTTTATCTTCTTTAAAGCTTTCCAGACTTCAGCTTTACTAATACGTCGGATGTAAGAGTAATTTTTACTTTCTTTAGGGTGCTGAATTCTGTAAGATCAATTGAATTTTCACAATCTTCATTGAAAAGCTGTTGAAAGTAACTCATTCATCTATCTTTGATATCTTCTTCCATGAAAAGTACTCTTTGATCTTCATCTTTAATACATTTTGCTTCAATTAAATCTTTAGTTTTTCTATCTCTTGCCTTGGCAATCCTATATAATTGTCTTTCTCCTTCTTTAGTGTCTAGCTTCTTATATAAATCCTCAAGAACTATATTTTTTGCATTGCCTACTGCTTTCTTAGATTCTCGTCGAGTCACTTTATATTTCTCTCACTTATCCTAATACAAAAAAAGTACATATCCACTTTGACAAAGCATAAGATTGGAAGCTTCCTCACATCTAAGAGATGAACACTAGTTATATTTCCAAAACTAACTTTGATCAAAATCCACTTCTATATAGTATTGTACCTAGTATTTGAAGAGGACAATTTGTTAGAAATTGGTTCGATTTTAGGTCAAGTAAAACATTTGGTTAGGTATGTGATTTGGCAAAAATACCAACAACACACCATCAATCCCGCTGGAGAGATCAAAGATGAAATGCTAACGCACACATTTGGATGGAAAGAGGAAAACAAAATAATAATGATTCAATAAATATTTTATTTATAGAAGCTAAAATTAAAAGAATATGGAAATAACATACAAATTCAAATCTCACTGCCCAAATCAGCTACATGCCAATTTTCAAGCAAATCAGAATTTAGGAGATATAAAAATAAGCTAAATGATCATTTTTTGGGTAAGAAAGCTACTAAGCTACATTGTGGGACTCGTCGAAAGCTTTCTAAGAACTTGTGCGTTCTGTAACTCCTCCAAAATTAAATGTTACTATTGTTTAATGTTTCTTGCATTTGATCATGCATTTTCTATTCTTTTTGTCAAATTTCGCCAAATAACTTTCAACAGTATGTTTCTACGTCTGCCTCTCATGCTTGAAAATAAAAGTCCCCTCAAGTCATCCTAATAAAGAGGAGTATCAAGTATTAAACTCAAACAATTAAGCTACATTAAAACTTGGAGAAATTCACAAGCCTATCATAAAATTCACTACATGGGCCAGCTTTCTTAGGTTTCGACTTGTTAATGAGGGACACAGACCACTTTATCCAAAGATGCAGGCCTTGTTTGGTTGGAGCCTTCAAAAGCTCAAAACTCTCTTAAAAATATTTTTACTAATATTTTATATTCATTTCACATCTTACATAAATTTAACTATTAAAAATTAACTTTATATCACATTTTGCACAAATCCCAACTTTAAAAATCAACTTCATTTAATATGCTACATATATTTTAATAAAAAATCAACATCATGTCACATTCAATATAATTCTCAATAAAATAATTTTATTTTACAAATAGCTTTATTTTTTATAATATAACATTAAAATAATTCTCTCTATCCTAAAAAAATTTAAATCATCCCAAAGACATACTCTGACTAACTGAGATCTTAGTGTTCCAACAATTCTATTTTTGTTGTTGTTGATAGTTTTTCAAAGATGGTCGATGGATCTCACATGGTAAATATATTTTTTTCAAAAGTCAATTGCCTCATGAAATGCTAAAATCAATCACCTCTCACCAAAACATCAAGTTTCTTGACTACTTTAGCATACCTTTTAGCACTTATTCAACACTAAGTTGCAGTATAGCAATTCCTTTATCCTTAGACAAATGACCAAATTGACATTGTCAATAGAACACTAGGTAATACAATCTTTCCCTATGTAGTAAAGTAGGATCAATACCCTACCCCAATAAAGTTTGCCAACAATAACATGATTGAACGATCAACAAGGAAGACTCCATTCAAAGTAGTCTACTACAGATCCCTCAACACACTCTTGATTTAGTAACGTTACCCAAAATTCCTTGGTATAATGTTGTTGCAAAACACTTTTGCCTAGAAAGTCAAAGAAGTTCAAGATGCTATCCAACAAAAGTTGACAAGGTCAAACACAAAATATAAAGGAGAAGCAAACAAAGATCGAAGAGAGATGTTCGAAATTGATGACATAGTTATAGCCTCCCTGCGGAAAGAGAGATTTCTAGTCAGCACAATTAACAAGTGGAAACACAAGAAGGTTAGCTCCTGTTATACCTTGAAGAAAATCAATAGAAACACATATGCAATGGACCTTTCGACGAGTTTGGAGATTTCCCCAACTTTTAGTGTGGTTGGTTTATTTGAATTTCATTCTACAAATACTCCTCTCTACTTGAATGACACATAAGCGAGTTCATTTCAAGCAAAGGAGACTGAAGTAGAATACATTGCTGACAACTATACGAGGAAGCTTCACAAAAAGAAGAGAAAAAATAGAAATATATCATTGTCGAAAACTTCAAACAGCCATAACTTTCAAAGCAAAAGTTTCAAGACATATATGTTTTCAAAAAGCTTTCAATAGAAGAAAAAAAACTATTTGAGGAAAACTATTTGGAATATATATTGCAGTGTGTAATGCCAAAAATTATTTAAGGAAGCTTCACAAAAGGAAGAAAAAAGAACAAAAAAATATAACATTGCTGGAAACTTCAAACTGCCATAACTTTCAATGCAGAAGTTTCGGGACATGTTTTCAAAAAGCTTTCAATAGGCCCCATAGCATAGCTCAAAAGGTTCCTTTATGAAGCCGACTTCCCAACACAGCTTCTGATTTGCATGAAATTTGGCATGTTACCTAAATATGGCATGGGACAATTAATTTCGAATTTTCCTTGACAACATTATGTTATTGTAATGTAGGAATTGAGTCGCTATATTTAATTTTAGCATTTATCAATAAAATTAATTATAAGGTCATTCTCAATATTTCTTTTCCTCATCTCAATCCGAACTTGTGTGCTTCAGCATTTTGTTTTCAATATTTCCAATGGAATCGAACATGTACTTTCAAAAGGTCAGCTTCCAAACGGAACCCATCAAGAGCTTCCTAAAAAACATGGTATACATAATGTTTGAAGTCCCCGCACTTGTTTACGCATTTTCCTTGTTTTCTCGAGTTTCTCCAAATAGTGTTCAGTAATGTGTTTTACATCATCTAAGATACTAATACTTGATGATGATGGCAATAATGAAAAGAGAAAAAAAAATTAACTAGGGAAAAAATATATGAGACAATGCCCAACCATAACAGCATTCTTAACTATGAAGATTATAATACAAATGAAGCTTATGCAACCTTCGAAGGAAGAAAGCTTTTACTTGGTATATGACATTTAACTACATTGAAGCATGTTCATTTTCTTTACTTCATTAATTTACTTTTATAAGAACATGATTATCAATTATTTAGGGATAATTACCTACATGCCACAAAAAACTTTAAATATTACCTACATGCCACCTTTTTCATAAAATTTAAACTATAGGATAACATGTATTTAAATAAAAGTGTAATATTTAAAGTTTTATGTACCATGTATGTAAATGTCCCTTTTATTTAAAGTACCTGGGACATGTACAATGGAGATTGACAAATGCATCATTATGACAAATGAGTAACTATTGTGAAGGCATGGACAGAAAGGGACAATGCAAAATGCCCATGTTACAGAATATTAAATAATTTGCATAATCTAAAATTAAGACAGCATGAGACATTATACGAGAATGATAAGGAAAAATAATATTAATCAATTCAACCAAAACTTGTTTGGGAATGCAAATAGACCATGATGATACACCTCAAATTCTCAAATCTCATGCATTTACAAATATATCAAGCTATTTAACATGAATACTTTTAAGATTACATGGAAAGCATAAACAAAATATGAAAGCAGTTTGATCATCCATTTGGACTGAACTACATATTAAATTTGGATTTTCAAGAAAGATGCACAAAGAGATCCTATTAAAGATAGACCAATAAGCATCATTCTTTTCTCCCAGCTCATAAGAACAATCCCAGACCATGTATACTGATAGAAAATGCCCAAATACAAGAGTTTTAGATCATAATTGATATCAACATCACCACAAATGAGTAGATTTACTTGGAAAAGGAAGTGAAAATCCACACTAATACAAATAAAAGGGAGCACATTAGAAAAAAAAAAATTTAAGTTCAGAATTCAGATACCATACTGGAAGGCAGGAAGTCGTAGAATGATATTTTGGAGAAAAAGTAAGTGAAGTAATTCTGAAGCATGGTCTTCCGCTTGCACATGTAGCAAAGTTTAGCTTCTGTGAAAACAATTTGCTAATTGCTGGAAGGATCTCAAAAGATCGATAATTTATTACTTCAGAGTTTACAAGATGATTTCCCATGGCATGAATACTTCTCTGGAATGTTTGCATCCTTTTCAAGGGATTCTGCAGATCATTTAATGAATCACAGCATGTCAAAACCATTGGTATTTGATGAGTAAATCTAAGAATCTAGCAACGAAAACTAATCCAATTGAAGAAGTATATAGTAATCACAGCAGTTATCAAACATGGGCATCAGGAAGACATTAAATGCATCAAACTATTGTCTTACAACAACAATAACAAACCAAGCCTTTATCCCACTAGGTGGGGTCGGCTACATGTTAGTGATTCCAAATGGCAATTTGAGTTGAGAAAGGAGAAAAGAAGATAGGTGTAAGGAACATTGAAAACAATTTAGTCCTTAAGTTTTAGGTGTTAAACCTGCATTAGTGTGGATCTCATCAAGCCTTATGAAAGATACAAAACCACGAAAAAATCTTATATCTCAAGGGAGAACGAAGAACTTAGGTGATTGTACTTGATACCTTACAAGAAAATAAGGCAAATAAGTATGGTTAATGCATCATTACATGAATAGCTTGCATTTATGTAATATCTTTCATAGTTTTTGACTTTTTTTTGAAATTGTATTTCTTACATAGTTATGTCAGCTAAATGGAATAGCAATATACGAAACCACAAATCAACCCCCGCTTAGTCAACAAATAAAATATGCAAATTATATCATCACTTATTGAATACTTATGGATATAAATTGCTCAAATCAATGCGCTTCAATGTGGGGAACTTAATTTCCGTTAGGCTTCATAAGGTAATATGCATTGGGTGGGTCCTATCTCGCATCGAATGATGTCTATACAATAAACAATTTTACCACTTGGCCCAAACGGGCATTTTTGAACAAAACTGAAAGCCAACACTCACTGAGCAGAGCTATGTCAGAGCACTGTGGCAAAGGAGCAGAGAAGATGGCGCAGGAGATCAGGGCGGCGCGCTGATGCTCTGTCGCGCGATTGCAGAAATCGGCAGAAAGGAGAAGCGGAAGAGGCCGCACGTCGCACGAGATCAGGGCGGCGTGGCGATGCTTTGTCGCGCGATTGCAGAAATTGGCAGAAAGGAGGAAGTGGAAGAGGCTACGGCGAAGGAGCGCGGCGAAGGAGCGCGGCGAAGGAGCCGGCGAAAGAGCGCGGCAAAGCGTGGGGCGCACGGCGCGGCGAAGGAGCTCGGGGCGCGGCCAAGGAGCCCGTGGCTCGGCGAAGGAGCGCGGGGAGCTGCGATGGAGCGCAGGACGCGGCGATGCTATGATTTGGGCAGAAGATCGAGGAAGGAGGAAGGAGAAAGGAGAGGAAGGAAATGGCTGAACGCAGATCGGGTCTTCGTCGCGGTCTCTCGGCGGAAAGGAAGAAAAAAACTAAATGCGGGGTTGCTTTAGGCGGAGAGTTTGAACCGTTCGGTTGTTCGATCGGTTCGGTCGGTTCGGTCGGTTGAAAAGTATCAGCCCCATATCTGTCCCACATCGGTCCGTATCTATTCCATATTAATCCCGTATCATCTTTTTTTTAATTAAAAAAATCTGATACATCACCTGACATATCGAATATATATTAATAATATACATTATATATCTATATCTAATACGTATCAAATACAGATATGTTAACCTCCTAGAAATACGATGCTTCATAGTCTCAAACTCGTATGTCGTTCTCACTTGCGTCAGCCCTTCCTAAAAGGCGCTGACGCAGCGCCACCCGCCCGACGACCCGCCAACTACGACGGCCCGGCAGCATCGGGCAGTCACCTTTGCCGTCAAATTTGAGGGAAACGACAAAGGTGACTATTTTATTTCTGATTTTGATTCTCGCACCGAACAAGGCCTTAAGTAGCTTTACGTTGTTAAGTTATTGGGCATTGTGTGAGCCCATGTCTGTCTATGTGGTAGACATATTATTAAACTTTATACAACTTATATGATAATTTATTTAAACTCGATATTATTTAAAAAGCTAAATGTTATGTTAGGATTTATGGTAGTTTATTTTATTTGAATTAAACTTAATTTTTTATAATTTAAATCAAACCCATTTAAAATAAAATTGATCCAATTCTTAATTAACTTAATATCTATATAATAATATATATATATCTGTAATATCAATAGTTTAATTCAATCCTTAATTCAAACCCATTCAGCTCAAAAATTTACTACACTCTGTTTGGTAATAAGAAAAAAAAAATAGTTAAAATTTTTAGCCATTTTAAAAAATATGAATTATATTAAAAATTATGTAGGATGTGAAGTAAAGTTGATTGATTTATTGAGAATTGTGTTGGATGTGAAATAAAGTGATTGTTTAATATTGGAATTTGTGTGAGATGAAATATAAAATAATTTTTTAAATTTTTTTAAAATAATTTTAAGATTATAGTCATGGCTAATTTTAGTCATAGTTTTTAGCTCATTGACAAACAAGGCCTAAAATCAAGTAAAGATTGAGTGGCTCTCCCAAGTTTTAAATCGAATAGCTCTTAATAATGATGAGGAAATATAAATTGAAAGAATAAAGTATTTAAAGAAAAAAATTTTAGATAATGGGCAAAGAAAAAGAGTTAATGAAGAGTTTAGAACTGATCGATACGGAACAAATATGGGGCTAGGCCTGTCAACGGATCGGATTTGGATCGGATCGACCCCAACCCGGATCCAAATCCATGAACCACGGATCGGGTCAATCATCGGATCGGGTCATAGTCAATCCGAATCCTTTCGGATTGAAACTCGGATCGGGTCGGAACTCGGATTTTCGGATTTGATCCATTTACTAAGATTGTAAATAATATACACAATCACAAAATTCTCAAAATTAAGCAGAGAAAAAGTTGAGATAATGAGATAACTAGCTTAAAAAATCACCTCAAAGAAATTATGAAAAATAAAATAAAAATAAAGTCAGTAAAAATAAATAGTTATTCAAGACAAACTATTAAGAAAATAAAAAAATAGATGAGCAGATAGAACAAATGAAGGAAAAATAGATAGAATAGATAAACAGAATTCATGGTTTCTAAACTACTAAATTGACGAAGCTATATTTTCAAGCTAATAAAGATATTCATATTCATAGCAATCTAAAATATGATCAAATACTAGTACTTCTGAAGATATTATTAAATTAAACTAGAATAACGCAAAAAATATTAAAGCATTATGTCTAAAAAAAACTAGAAAAACTTTTATATTAATAGCAATTTCAAATAGTCTTAAGCATCTTTAATATCTTCAATTGTGGTCTTCCATGCCTTCCTTCATGTTCTTTTCCTTTTTTAAAATTTGTTTCTTTACACCTTCAGCTTTACTATTAATTTAATTTTATGTGATATAAATTTTACTTAAATATATGATCAATAAAAATAATGATATGCAATAGTTAATATATGTTAAAATTTATTTAATAATATGTAATAATTAAATATATAAACGGGTCGGGTCATTAACTGATCGAGTCAATAGTAATTCAAATTCAATCCTTTTAAATATAATTGAAGTGGGTTAGTAAACGGATCGGATTGACGAATCGAAAAAAACTTTATTTGGAGGTTAATTGGATCGGAACTTGGATCGGATCATGTCGGATCATGATCCTATTCATTGAGAGGCCTATATGGGGCTGATACTTTTCAACCGACCGAACCGACCGAACCGATCGAACAACCGATCGGTTCAAACCCTCCGCCTAAAGCAACCCCGCATTTAGGTTTTTTTCCTTTCCGCCGAGAGGCCGCGACGAAGACCCGATCTGCGTTCAGCCATTTCCTTCCTCTCCTTTCTCCTTCCTCCTTCCTCGATCTTCTGCGCAAATCATAGCATCGCCGCGTCCTGCGCTCCATCGAAGTGCTATTATGCATTTGCATACTATAACGTGGGGGTTGTTCTTCAAGATTCTCTTTTGAGTTTATTTTTTAGTCCAGTTAGATTGACTTGCTTCTACTTGCTATTTTACTGAGTTATTTTTAGGCCTGTCAACGGATCGGATTCGGATCGGGTTGACTCCGACCCGGATCCAAATCCATATATGTCGGATCGGATCATGATCGATCCATATCCTCTCGGGTCGGAAATCGAATCGGTTCGGAACTCGGGTTTTCGGATTTAATACATTTACAATAAAAGTAGTTATTTTTAAGTAATTTTAATAATTAAATTTAAAATNCTGTATGAACTACAAATTAGATTACATAAATGGATCGGATTTTAAACAGGTCGGGTCAATGGTAATCCATATTCGATCCATTTATTTGTAGATGGATCGGGTTAGTAAACGGGGCAGATTGGCGAGTCAAAAAAAAAATTCATTTGGGGGTTTAATTGGATCGGAACTCGGATCGGATCGGGTCATGATCCGATCCATTGACAGGCCTAGTTATTTTAGTCATATTTTAGCCTAACAATCTGTATTTTTTTTTTTTTTAAAAAATTTGTAACAATCTGTAGTTGTTGGTGGTTTGTGCTTTCTTATTATTATATTGAAAGATCTTCAATGTTGCACTCTTGTTTTAGTTTTCCAAGTTCTATGGCATGATTGTTAATTCTTTTAGGAACTTGATATATTTCTTCTGTAAGTTGCTTGTGATTACTGCATTTACCTGGAAAATCTGTAAATTTCTGAGAACTTTCATGAAGCCTTATGTGAAAGTGCAAATTAGTATAGTTGAAGTCAATGTGGTTTAATCTTCTCTAGCCTCTCACATCATTAACTTAGTTTCATGTTCATGGAATTAGGGCTACTTATTTTGCATGTTTAGGTTACAATTTAGTTTGCATAATTTCATGTTTTAGAGTTTGGGCATTATAGTATTGCATGTTATTACCATTTAAAAACTGTATGTTATATTTAATAAAATCTAAATTCTCTTATGTCAAAGCATTATTTATAAGATTGCATGCTATCATTATGTCAACGATATGTTAGAAGTTATGCTATGCCAAACACCTTTCATTAATCATATTAAAACTTATATGGTCTTTCGTTATTTTGCTGCATCAAATGGTCCATAAACTTTGAAATCTTTCACACAGATTCCTGAGGTTTATAGAACGCTTCAAATCAGTTCATAAATTTTAAAACCTTTCACGCATGTCCCCCTAAGGTTGATAGAGCATTTCAAACTGGTCGCTGACCTCTCTTCTCAAAGAGGCAAAATATTTAACAAATGAAAGAATTTGGGGAGCTAATTTTTTTATTTTCAATTTTATTTCACATTCTACACATATCTTAGTGAAAAATTAATTATATTTTACATCCAAAATAAATTTTCATAATAATAATTTTATTTTATGTTATAACATTAAAATATTTTTCCTTTGTTAAGAAAAATAAGACTCCTTCATCAGTCATCAATGCACAATGGAAGCAGAAATTCATGGGGATCTAACCCTACAAGACCTTCTCGCGGCGTCCAGAACCTTAACAGGTCGTTCAAGGCTTGCTGCCACTAGAGCTCCCATCTCTTTGCTCCGTCGCCTCTCCAACGGTTATGCTCCTGACCTCCTCATGGCTCTTAGGGTCCTCCGAAATCTCTGTGCCGGCGAGGCGGCTAACCAAAATGCCTTTGTCGCTCATGGTGGTGCCAGTGTGGTTGCAACCATTCTAAGCTCACCTGATGCCACGCTTGATGTTCTTCGTGTTGGCTTGCAACTACTAGGGAATGTAGCCTTGGCTGGAGAGGAGCATTGCTCTGCTATATGGGTTGCCTTTTTTCCATCGATGTTTTTGGAGCTTGCTAGGGTTAGGGAGTCGGGGGTTTGTGATCCACTCTGTATGGTTTTAGACACTTGCTGCTCATCAAAGGGTGGGCGTTGGAGGACTCGAGAGCTTTGCCAAGAGAAAGAAGAGCTTCTGATTCTCTTTGAGATTATTGCTACTGCCTCGACTGGTGAGTTCTTTACATGAATCCTTATTGAACCTTTGTATTAATCCAGTTCAATGATGGAGTTTACCTCATTTTTATGTTTCTACGCTTCAAAAGGCAGCTATTAGTACAATATATGTTATGTGTAACTCTATCTTGCTTATTGAGAAGAAAATGATATTAGAAGTAATACTTGTGGAAATAATCTAACTCTTTTGAATTCTCATTAAAAAAAATTTCATGCAACTAACCTAAAGAAAATGAAATGATTAGAAGAAAGTTTCTATGGCCTATTGAAAGAAAGGCAATAAAAGTATGTGGATGTTTAAAAAGGGGGGTAATTTCTTCCACATGAGTCAATTTTTTACGGATTTTGTCGTTATGTTTTTTGCTTAAATATTGAAAACATATTTAAGCATTTTTATTCACTAATGAAACCTCATATTTTTCTTCTTCTCTATATTTTAGCTTATAATAGTATTTTTAATGCTTAAATGTGTATTTTTAATTTTTACAATTACAATTTAGGCCCCGTTTGTTTGGCCGTTGAAAATTAACCTAGTTTAATTTTAACCAGGCATATCACATCACACATAAAATTTAATATTAAAAAGTAACTTTATTTCACATCCTGCACACATCACTAGAATAATAACTAACTTATATCACATTCCTCACATATCCCAACATAATAATTAATTTTATATCACATCCCTCACATATTCCAATATAATTATTAATTTTATTTCACATCATTCACAATTTTCAATAAAAAAATATCTCTATCCAAGTTTAATTTTAACCTTGTTAAATTTAACTTTACAAATAAACAGGCCCTTAATGGTCAAACTTAATGGAATCCATAAAAATTGACCCACGTAGAAAACATTTTGGATAGGAGGGTCTTGGATGACATGTTTTATATTTTATGGAATTATATGGAATTGGCAGACGCCTTGGGGGATCAGATGGAATTACCCTTAAAAAACTTTTAAGTAATAGTGCTTAAACTTTTGAAGCCGCTCAAATTTTAAGACGCCTTTCAAATGACTTATATTTAAAGTAGCTTTACGGGGTTTTTGAGTTTCTAAAGCGCTTGAATGACCAAAAACATTTTTAATTGATTTGGTGTGTAAACCACCATTTGGATGCTCTTTAGGCTTAGTCAACTTAAAAACTTAAAATCACATTAACGTAATAAAACCATTTAGGAGAGCTTTAAATCTATGAAGTTTAAATTTAATTTTAAGCTTTTGCCAAATGCACTCATGTTACATGATTTAAATCATTTTTTTAGTTTTCCATTCTTCACAAGAAGTTGGAAAGTGGTCTTATTCAGCTAATTGTGTACAGTGTATGGTCCTGGTAATTGTTTGTGTGTGGTAGAAGGAAGTTTTAAGATAATTGATCATTGCATAACAATCTTGAAACAGTGCTTCATTCACACTTTTCATGTTTTATGAGACATTCCTGGCTAGTTAGATGGCAAAAGAAACATTAGAAGATAGCAATTGGGTTAAGCCTTAGTATTTCAAAGCTCTATGATTGGAATGTATAGAAATAAAAAGAAAAACTTATTGATTCATACATTTTGTATGGTTATTTAAGTATAATTGTGGCGATTGTCGCCTGAATCCTCATTTTCTGCCCACATTTAAGTCCATAAGTCCTTTTTGGAAAATAGTCCATAGGTCTTTTGGCAATTGGCTTCTATTGAAGAAATTGATTTGTATTTTAAGAACACATCGATTCATCATTCATGTGATAATGTACCAGAATGTTTTCATCTCTGTCTTCTGCCTTCCTGGATACCTTTCCGGTAATGCTATCCTTCCTCTTTGCCTATTGGTCATCATTGTACAAAAAACCTTTCATTTTGTTGTCCTGAAACAGGAAAACTCTTCCATATTTGGTCTCATTGATAAGCTTCATTTCTAAGTTGGATAGCAATCATTAATTATGAATTTTCTTTTTAGAGCTGAGCTATCAGGAAATGAAAGCAGTGCAACCACTCATTTATTCTTCGTGAGTAATGATGGTGATGCTGTCACATTTTGTTCTAGCTTGTAGGGACTCATTTATAGTTTTTTTGGGACATCCCATGCTAAGAATCTCTCAGTTATTGGATTTTCTTTAATTCAGCTGCATTAGTCTTTGAAATGAGGAATCTATGATGTTTTTATTCACAATTTTTCACTCTGGTAATCATATTTTCAACAAGCAATTTTTAGTTACACCATGTTTATCTAGAAATTGTTGCCTTTACAAGATCCTCATTTTTAGATTGTTTGGTTTAATCTCTTAATTACTTAGGGTTTGTTTGTCTGCAAGATTAAATTTAACAAGGTTAAAATTAAATTTGGATAGAAATACTTTTTATTGAAAGTTGTGAATGATGTGAAATAAAGTTAGTTATTATGTTGAGATATGTGAGGGATGTGATATAAAGTTAGTTATTATGTTGGCATATGTGAGGGGTGTGATATAAGTTAGTTATTATTTTATTAATGTGTGTAGGATGTAAAATAAAGTTAATTTTTAATATTAAATTTTATGTGTGATGTGATATGCCTAGTTAAAATTAAATCAAGTTAATTTTCAACAGCCAAACGAACGGGGCCTTAATAGGTGTGATTTTTTATAAATTTTTGCAATTTCTGTGCTGCAGTTGGTTATCAAGAAGAATGGCTTGAGTGGCTCATAGCAAAATTATGCATCGAGGAGCCATTTTTCTTGCCAATCTTTCTGAAGTTGGGCTCCAATGCAGATGATGAGGGTAGTGCTGAAGGGAAATATTCCACCATGCAAGCATTCCTTCTTAATCTCTTATCAAAATGCTTAAGTGAAAGACCTGTAGACTACAGCATATCCAGTGCTTTTGTTCTCAGTATCTTGGAACTCCTCAAGGAAGCTTCCAATGTAGTAGATTTCAGTTCAAGAGGCACTTCTCTTCCAACAGGCTTTCCTGCAATCGATGTTCTCGGCTATTCCCTCATGATTTTAAGGGATGCATGTGCTGCGGAAGCCCCAGTGGACTCGCTGCTATCTGCAGGGCTCGTAAACCTTGTTTTGGATCTTCTTGAGCAGCTCGAACCACCATCTTTAGTAAGAAGATCCATGGCGAATACTGGAGGTCGAGTAATACAAACTGAGGGTAAAAGGGTATGCCCTTATAGAGGATTCCGGAGAGACTTGGTGTCTGTCATTAGCAATTGTCTGAATGGCAGGAAGCAGGTTCAGGATGAGGTGAGAAAGATGAACGCAATACCACTGCTATTACAACAATGTGTCATTGATGATGATAATCCCTTTTTAAGAGAATGGGGATTGCTTGCTGTGAGAAATCTGGTAGAGGGAAATGCGGAAAACCAGTGTGAGCTTGCTGAATTCCATCTACTTGAGGCTGTCAACACTCATGAAATTTCTGAGTTGGGACTAAAAGCGGAGATAGAGAAGATAAGTGGCCGCGTCAAACTTGTTAATATCTCATGAAGTAATTTCTCTTTGCCAAAACGTGGATGATTAAGCATGTTGAAGGAGAGATTCTGTGATACCCGCTTGTGGATGATATAGATCTAATAGAATGACAACTGTGAAGTTAATCAGAAATGGAAATCTCAAGAGCGCTTTTAGAAGCCAAGATATTCAAACCAACTCGTCTGTGCTAAATGGAGAAACAAAAAACCCATATGATGACTTCACTTAGTTTGTGATTAAGGTTTTAATGTTTCTTTTTAGTCCTTTGCATGTAAGTTATTTAAAATTTGAGATTTTGTAAAGTTTGAAATGGCACTTCTGATTTCTGAAATTATTCTCTGAAATTTTGTGATTTTATGTCAAATTGTGTTTGTCTTTGTTATAAAACTCTTGTTATTTTGATTAATGTTGGACTTCTTTTTTCCTCATAAATTCTCTGATATAGTATGGTGTAAATATAGCTTGCTTTGGCCTGTTTGCAGTAAGTCATCATTAATGTCTCTTTTCAGTGAAGGCTTTTTTTTTAAAAGATGGAATTGCCCTTCTAATGCATACATTGTGAAATAATTGGCTGATGCTAATCTAATTCTCAGTTAATACTGTTTATGTTGTCTTTATCTATATTATATATGAAAGTGAAACTTTAGGAGTAAAATTTTTTTGTCTTTGCGTAGTAAACAAATTTCTGCCTTCTTCCTCAAGCTGTATCACAGTCATCCAGCAGCCTGCTGTGCATGCACCACGCCTTCTCTCCATTCTGCTCCTTCTCCATCAACATCATCAGCGGTGTCTTCCTTCTGATCCATTTTCTCTTCCAAACCCTATCTTGGGAGCCGTTGTCCTCTCTCCATTCCAAATTTTAACCTAGCTAACAACTGCCGCTCGCTGCGCACCTAACCTTGCAGATTCTGCCATTATCCATGTAGGGCTTCTTTGTCCAGCCCTATTTTCCTCTTTGGATCTCTTATTTGCTCTGTCTATCTAACCCAGCAAATTTTCAGATGGAGAGCTCTGTTAAAGAATAGGTATCCAATCCCTTGAGAGCTCTGTTAAAGAACAGAGGTAGCCTAGCTCTTTTTTATCAATTAAATTTATAATATTTATCTTTATTAACTCTTTAACCTTTGTGTGTTCATGTTCCTCCCTAACCCTAAGTTAACATCTTCATTATAATATTGTTTTGAATTACTTACAATTATTTCTTTACTATGCTCATTTCATCGTGCATCATTAAGAATAGAATAGCTCTATACATACATAAGAGAAAAGCATTCACACCATACATCATTACACAACACGCAATTGAAAATTTGAAATATATTCCCTTTAGCCTAAGGCACTTCAACAAAGAGTAACATGTCATGAATCTAATGTGTCTATTTCCAAAATAACAAGCCAATGGGTTTCTGGATTACTAACATAGTTTCATGGACTGAATATAAAAAATTTAAGAGAAAAATAAACTTGGATTGTGCACAATTTTCCCCATTTCCTTTCAACCTACTTAGTGTAACTTCTTCTATCCAAAAACTAAAAAACTTGTTGTAACTTCTTCTTTTGCTTGGACTAATGATTCAGGATAATAGAAGTTATATGACACCTTGAAATACTTTCTGCATTTCTGCATAAATTATATTTTTATAATTGCTATCCATATCTCTAAGTTCTTATCACGTCATACGAACAAATCTTTCATATTCATTCATTCAAAACTTATTTTAAATCAGCATGATGTACCGGGTAGTGCTTAAATCAGAACTGACTAATGAATTTCTATATAGAAAGTTTAAGGTATAGAGCAGTGGCATCAGTCAATGGCTCCCATGTTTTCTAAGTTACAGAGAAAAAAAAGGAAAATAATACTGTCATATTTCACACTTATTTGCACTTCATTCTTTTCAGCTAAATATATAAATTTTGTTGAATTTTCTTTCAATCAAGTTAATGTAAGTTTAGGTACTGTCTTATAAGTATATGGTCTAGGGGAACATTAGAGCAGTAGCCCTAATCAGTTTGCTCCCATCAATATTCTTTAAATTGAGCAAAACTATAATGTGTTCCTATCTAGAGGTGTGCCAACAAACTCAACTATGTTGGTCATCTATCAGATAGCAAAGATTTTTTTTCACATTAATATATAAAATAAGGTTCAAAGATTTTTTATTTCACGTTAATATATTTATGAAATAATTAATCTTATGTTGATGTATGAGGCTAATTCATAGGATAAGATAGTACTATGCTTTAAGTATATTTGCTTAATCAGTTATCAATTTAACATTTGATCATTTTTCTAATTATATATATTTCCAAAATTTGAATTTCAAATCATTTTGGGAAGTATATATATGTTTTTAAACCAAAAAATTACGTCTGTTTTAATTTGTTTGTTTCTTCATCAGTTGAATGCACATTAGTACCCTACACTTTGAAAATTATATTGATACTGATGTTTGAATTCAATGTTTTTTACTTCTATTTTAACTGAGTTTTCATTACTGTTTTAGCCAATTTATTTAGTTGTATACTTGTGCTACGATGTCGATAATGTTAAAACCTTATTGTGACCTCCAATATGCTGTCTAATTTGTGTTCAGAATGATTTATAGTAATTATCTTGATTTGCAGGATAGGTATATGATCAACATGGTCACCATGTTGATGAGATCTGCATGATTTCTATGTACGGCCAACTTGACGGTTTGTCTTCCTCTTTGCATGCTTTCAACGCTGAGTAGCAACTTACCTGTTCTTATAAGATGCACTTCTTCAATATACCAAGTCTCTCTTATCAGTAACAGAAATTGCACCATGATAACTACTTTTCTCAGTTTATCTTTGTAAAACATTTTTTTTATGAAATCTAACTGTCAACTTTTAATGTAAATCTTATTCGAGTTAGATTGAAAATATATGAATTTTATCATTTTGTTGCAAGTTAATGCTTGTGATTTATTTCTTCCTTTTTGCTAATAGCTCAAGATAATTCGCAAGTATAAGCTATTGAAATTATCAAGCCAATCAAGTTTAGGCAATGGGCTTTTGCAGTTTTAAGCAGAAAGCATGTGTTTGCATCATTATATTGATGTGATTGAATGAACTAACATATTCATTAAAATGCACATTAGAATTGCATTGAAAGGGATTATTGTTTCCTTTGTGAATACAAATATGCACTTATAATACTCTTACACAGTTTAGTATGAATTGATGAATCTGGAGGTAAATACTAATATTTTAAGAAAGCATTTTATGTTTCTGTTCTTTTGATGCGATAAACATGCAAATAGATCAAATCATCATTTCTTCAGCTTCATTTGAGTTTGGAGTAAAGACCAATGAGCTTGATTTGAACCACTTAGGCACATCGCTTCATGATAAGTACACTTCACTCGCATTGGCTCTACTAATATATGGCCAAAATCTACATGTGCTTCTTGGCAAGCATCATCAACCTCTCCCTATATTAACAAGTCTACTTTGTTCAATACACTCCTTAAAACTGTTTTTGATCACCTTTCCCCAAAAAAAGAAAACTCATTCTCAAACTGATAACTAATTAAAATATTTTTAGATCCTACTATTCTTAGATCTTATTATTCTCACATGGATTAAGATGCTTTTTTTATTCTATTGTGAAAAGAAAGCATCCGATAAGTTGAGAACCCCTTTCTTTGATTAAATTTGCCGTGGAAAAGTTCTGGCTGTCAATTTCCATTTTGCACCAGCTGAATCTTTAACACTAACATGTATAGGGATTATAGATATTGTTGTTATTGTAAAGTTGTTGTCCAATGAGAGGTATAAGCACCAACATTAATTTAGTTTCCAATCTTTTTGATTCCTTTCCATTGCAGGAATTATAATATTTCTATTAGCTATTTGATTTATGTGTTAATGAAAATTGTACACCTCTTGATTCATCCATCGAATTCCTTTATTCTATTCCTTCTTGAACTAAATTAATAATGCTACGCATTTAGCATGACTATGCATACCTGATCTGTCTTAATTATACTTAAGTTGAATGGTAAAGTTAAAGTGAGTGTATTTGAATGTAATAACACCAATTCCTTAAATACGTACTTACCTACTTACTAATCACTTTTTTTTATGCTTTAAGTTTATACATGTATGTCATGTTTCTCTTTTTTGCTTCATTTAATATCTAATACCAATTTTAATTATTAATAGGGGCTTGATAATAAATTTCCTTCTCACATTCACAAAGTACATTCCATATTTTTGTTTGGTGTTTATCTTGTCCATGCATACTCATTTTTGTTTCATAATATTTCTTATAGTACATCGTAATAAGTTAATTATTACTATTTTTGGTGTTTAGAGCTTGCTTATATAACATTTTTGTATATTGGGAACTTTAGTTTTGTTATATAATTAGTTGTTTATAATGAACTAAGCACAACATGCTTACAGACAGTTCATTGTTTTAATTAGTTCTTAATGTCAATTATGCCAGGTCATGGGCCACTCTCAATATAATGATATTGCACGTAAATGGATAGATTATTTCATAGTAAATCAGGTATTGATGTCTTTGGCCTAGAGCTATGCTTATCGTAGTGTCTATATGGTTAAGCACCAAGCTTGATAAATTGAAATATAATTGAATAACATTAATGATAGCATGAGATTTTATAAGTGTTTTCAGTGACGCTTATGCTAATTTATTTAATGATTTTGAGTAAAAATTTTTAGCTCTTTTCAAATTTTGAAGTCTATAGTGTTCATTTTCTATCTTAAATATGTGATCACCTTTTTATATATCAATCCAAATCTATTTTTTAGATGTAAGCTTTTTAGAATTGTGCCTTCTTATGTTTATGCAAGTAACTAAGTACTGCATAAATCTGGCGTTCTCCATTGATTTACAATCGCTAATCTAAGTCAAGCAAATATCTGCAAGAATATGATTTTCCAATGATACATTGGGCAAATTATTGTTATGATACATTGGGCAAATGCATTGAAAAGCAATTGTCTGTGAAGTCATGATTGCTCTATTTCCTCATATTTTGAGTGACTTATATCTATCTACAGCTTGTTCATTTCTAAAACTCGCCATTTTTTAAAATATTTTTTGAAGCTTATTTTATATCTTGTAGCGCACTAAATCTGGCAGCAACAAACTATTACTCATTTGGGCAAGGATTGCTGCTTATTGAATGTATTGGCTTTATCTTGGTGCTTACAAACTTTCTGGAGTATTTCTATTTTTTTTATTACATATTAAAATCATTTATTCTTTCTGAGATTTTCATTGTAAATATTTACCAGTTATGGGCTCCTTTAGAAGTTAGAATGGTAAGAACATAGTTTTCATGTTTGATCACTCCATGATTTTGGTCATGTTAAAGACCAAAATGGTTCATTCATAATAAAAAATAAGAAAAAAAATTTTATCACATCTTACATAACTTTCAGTATAAAAAAATATATTTTGTTTCGCATCTTACATCATTTTTAATACATCAATCAACTTTATTACACATTCTACGCACTTTTAAACATAACTAATTTTATTTTCTATCACACGCATATCTCAAAGCAAGCCAATAATTTTCATGGCATGATTAAATTGATGTTTATACCAAACAGACTCTTAGTTACTATATTTTTTAAGCTACTTATTTCATTTGACATTCCATATCTGGAATAAAGAATCTGAATTGTAGGATTGAGTTCAGAATAGCAAAAATTAACTATTGTTTATTAAATTAGCATATCTTCCTTTTTTTTATGTTATCATTCTTTTATTTCCATCAATTTGCACATCTACATATACTTGATGCTAGCACTATTTTCCTTTCAAAATATGCCTGGAATGCTTTAATGGAATCATGATTCAAGGGTTTCACTTACTGCATTGTGTTTGTAAGAATTTTTGCTAGAAAGCTTTGTCACGCCATACATTTTTGGTATTGATGTTAACAAGATAATTAATTGAATCCATTTACGTTGATAAGTAGTTGGTTTTCTCTCAGCCTTCTTACTCACTGTGCTTTGCTTTTCCTCATGCTCTCTCATATCATATGTGTATCATGAATAAGCCATTAAAGACTAAACATTCTGCAATCTTCTCAATTGCCATCCAAATCTGCTTAAGATTACTACTGCTATTTCAGTCAAATCGTGCGAGCGCTTTTAACTTCGATTGCAGAATCTGTACTTCGAAGCAGTTTGATGACTTTCTGCTTGTCCTCTTTTATTGTGAATGGTTATCGACTTAATCCAACAGGTAATTGCTAAGACATTTTGCTTTCGAGTCGTATTTGCTTTTGTTTCTCATTGTTATGTAATGGATTTTTCGAAAAATTCAAACCATAGTTTCCTTTTTTTTTATATACTCTTAACTAACAAATTACACTTATAAAGCAGTTTGATGATGCATATGGATCTCTAATTAGCCTTGCAAGCACTTCTCTCTTTGTTTCTAACTTAGTAGCTAGCACAGAAATATAGCTATAAATATTTATTATTATTATTATTTCATTAGTATGTTTTCATTTATGAAATTTTTTTTATTTTATAATTTCTGCTGTAACTCTTTAACTTTTTTATTTTTGTCACCAGGATGTTCTTGGAGAAAGAATGCAGGGAGGCAAAAGTTTTTACATGAAAATAAATCGAGAACACATAAAAGTAGTAAAAACTCTTTAGATATAGTCATACATTTTATTAAAATTATATTAACAATTTCAAAAAAATACTCATCTGATGAAAAATGATTGTGTTTTTGAATGATTTTAAATGCGAATGTATCGAAGAAATACATTAAAAGTCGGTAAATAATAGTCATGCATCTTCTTAGTAGTACACTCATGCATTTGGTGTAGATGATTACTGCATTCTTTCTCAAAAAAAAAAAAAAAAAAACATAATTTTTTTTTAAGATTGGAGAATTGGGAGAAATACTTAAGTTTTAAATCAAGGGACATTGACCATTTGAATCTTAACATTTTTTTCCTCAAGATATCTAATAATAATTCATTTACTTCCAGATCCATGTGCTATTGTGTTCCTTCTATGCTACACTTTTTAATTTTTCATTAACCTTTTGGGTAAATTTATAGTCAAGTTTTTAATTTAAGGTATAAAATTACGTATGTTCATAATTTTAAAATTTAGCATTAGGGTTTTTGGGTGAGTTTTTTTTATTTTTTAATATTAAAATTTTATAAAATACTAAAATTATTCCTTTCCTCTCTCTCTACCTTCTCGGGTTGCATAGCAATGTACGATTGTGGTCGATGGTTGAAGGAGGGTTGGCCTTGTGGCAATTACAGGCGATCGCTCGCTACTGCGGTTTCATGCCCAACCAGTAATTGTGTATCCACTCGCAAGGGCTACTGGTGCCAGGACAGTGCTCCTACAATCGCCCTCGCAAAGGGCTGTATGATCGTTGGTTGCATATGCTGTTGCACATCCTGAGAAGAGAGAGAGAAGAGTTATTTTAATATTAAAAAAATTATAATGAATTTATTTGATATATTATATTTGATTTAAGGATTTAAATATTAAATTTTAAAATTATAAATTTGTGTAATATTAAAATTTAAATTAAATATCTGAATATAATTTACTCTAATTTATTTTAAGTTTCAACGCCGTTTGCGTTCTTCCTATGCTTGTTTTCTTCGTTTTTTTTTTCTATGCTAATTTTGTGCAAACTTAAGGAATTTGAATCTAAAGTTCAAATTGCTTCAAGAAAATAACCAATGTAATTGTTTCAAAAATATATATATATATATATATACATACATGAGGGCAGTATAATATAAAAATTAAATTTTTATCCCACTAATTGAGATTGAATTACTTATTTTTGTTTCATTTTACTAATAACAATCATCACCATTGGTATAATATTTTTATAAAATTTATATTTATCTGAATTGTGAGAAAAAAAATTATATCGTATTATCTTGCATTAAAACTTTGACATATAAGTTGGGTAATTTAATTTATCTTTAACCCTAGAGGTAAGAGGAAGAGCTAATTGTGGTGCACCTTACTAAGAAATTATTGCGTACAACGAGCGAATCATGTTAGTATTTTGCTTGTTATGTCACGCCACGCCATGGGAGCTAGGAGGGCCTCACCACGCAAAAAACAACTTAAACAATATTAAGTCATCAGTAAATGATCAAACTATCTGATCTCTGTAACAAACCATCCAGTCACAAGGGATCAAATGATCAGTTAGAAAATTAGACCATCTAGTCCGTTGATCAGACGATCTGTTCTGTGAGATTAAAGTAGGTGTTAGGTAGATATCGGTTTGAAAAGGCAGGTATAACTTAGAATTAGATAGGTATCAATTAGAAAGATATAGGTAGATGTAATAATTATTTAATCTCAAATTATATCTATTTTTTTGACAAATATTTACCTATTTTTCTACTTTTTTAATAGTATACTAAACCGTCCAGTAGGTATAACTCGAGATTATTTGTCTAACGGATCATCCATTCATTCCGACTAGACCTGGGCACGGGCCCGGGGACCTGCCAGACCCGATCCGACCCGACCCGACCCGAAAAATTTAGGGCTTGGGTTGTGATAAAATTTTCATATTATTCTTTTAACCCGGCTCGGCCCGACCCGATCATTTTCATGATCGGGCTTGGGCATGATCATCGGGGCTCCGACCCGGCCCGGCACTAAAGCTAACTTATAATTTTTATAATTATGATTTTATGTTGTAGAGTTGTAATAAGATTATAAAAGCTAATTTTTTGTATGGTATTTTATATAGTGCTTAAATGTTTATATTATTTCAAAATTCAAATTATATAGTAATATTAATATTTAGGATTTTTGAAGTAAAAGCTTGTTATAAAGAAAAGCTTAATAATTTTTTTACTTTGAGAAGAGTTTACCATTCAGGTCGACCCGGGAAGCCATGTTGGGCTTGGTCATGTAAATTGACCTGAATGTATATATGTGAGTGTGATTTAATATATTCAATGAGTGATCCGGCCTGAGTTGATCCGACCCGAGCCCGCCCCGAGCCCGAAAGATGCCCAGGTCTAATTCCGACCGAATATAATAACTTCTCATTCTCTAGTCTCTACTAACCTAATAATTTCTTATTCAAGGATTCCACGGACTCCAAATTCTTTCTAAATTCCGTCGCGAATATGCAAGAATAAGATAGCTGGAGTCCGCCGCTTCTTCTTCCTCACCGTGGCGAACGATCGAGAGGCGAAGGGCGAGACGAGCGAGCAAGGAACGATGGCGACGGCGACCTCGGTGTGGGCGAAACCCGGTGCATGGGCCCTAGAATCTGAGGAGCATGCGGCTTTGGAGAAGGATAACGTTTCCGCCGCCTTCCCGTCACTCACAGCCGACGCGGCAGCAGCCGAGGTCTCCGGCGACTATCCCTCCCTTGCCGCCGCTGCTGCCTCTAAGCCCTCCAAAAAGAAGAAGCCTCAGACCTTATCCCTTGCGGAATTCTCAGGCGGCAAGCCCGTTAACTACGGCGCAGGCGCGCGGTCGGCTTTATCCTCGAAGGGTTTGACGCATGATGAGCTCCTCCTTCTTCCCACAGGTCCCCGCGAGCGGACCGCCGAGGAGCTTGAGCGCTCGACACGCGGGTTTGGGTATTCTTCGTACGGGAGCGGTGGGCCTCGTCGTGCCACGGGGGAGAGATCCTTAGATAGGGGTAGTGGAGATGAGTCAAGGAGGAGCTCCATCAACTGGGCTTTTGAGCCGTCCCGCTCGGATGAAGTCGAAGATTGGGGGGCCACGAAGAAACCGGCGGCGTTTCCGGAGAGGAGGGATAGAGGAAGCGGATTCTTTGACTCTCAGTCCAGGGCGGATGAGGTGGATAGCTGGGTTTCCAAGAAGAGCGCCGCGCCGCTTTCTGATACTGGACGGAGGGTAAACGGCGGTGGTGTGGATGGTCTGGGAGATAAAAGGGGCAATTTTGAGATGTTCGGCAAAGAGAGATCTTCGATGGGTGGGCCGGATTCAGATACGTGGGGAAAAAGAAGTGAGGAATTCAGCCGTATGGATTCGGATTTGTGGGGAAGGAAGAAAGAGGAAGTCAATTCCGATACGTGGGGGAGGAAGACAGAGGAAGTTAATGCTAGTGTTGGTGGACGGCCGAGACTGGTTTTGCAGGCTCGGTCTTTACCTCTGGCTAATGGAAATGGCAATACTAATGCAGAGCTTAATCAAGAAGAGAAGCAAACTTTAGTTGTTAAGAACAAGGGGTTTAATCCGTTCGGAGAGGCTAGGCCCAGAGAAGAAGTGCTTGCTGAAAAGGGGAAGGATTGGAAGAAACTTGATGAGAAGCTCGAATCTCTAAGAATTAGGGAAGACAGATCTGAGGGATTGCCCTCCAGAAAGAAGGGAGCTGGAAGTGTGATGGATAATCGCAGTGAAAGAAGTTGGAGGAAGGAAAATTCATCTGATGTTAGCGCTTCAATGTCTGATTCTTAACCCCTCTTAAATTTGCTTGAATTCCTTTAGTTCTTAATATATTTCTTTTGATTAGAATTTGCTACTTCATGCTGCAAGCTGTGCTTATCTTATTTTTTTGTCCAAAATCTGTTTCATGTTATCTTTTTGTTTAGTTCCCGTTCTATTTTGTTAGGTACTGTTTGTTTTGTGACAACATTCAAGAATTTATTTTGATCTTACAGTATTCGTATTTTGTATAGAAATTAGGACAAAGGTCTCCTTTGATTATTAGCCTTCAAATTGTTCCCTTATGTTCTTTGGCATTCAAGTTAATTAAGTCTATGCTTGTTAAGTACTGCCTGCACCGGTGTTCTTCTTCCAAACATGATTGTGTGTTGTTATTGCCTTGAGTTTTCTTGATTGAGTTATTGCTCTGGATAATCACCTAGTTTGATTTGCGAAGTTGCTTAAGAGCAATGTTTGTTTAGCTTAGCATAGTTCATGGATGTCTGCCAATTTTTATTTTTTTGCCTCATAGTAGCTATCAGCTATGTAGAATCTGTAGATGCCAAAAAAATTATTCGTTGGGATGACTTTTTACTTGCCTGTTAATTGACACAAAAATTTTTAATTTCTTGAAGGAACTCTGTATATTTAATGGGAACAATTAGGTGTAGCTAGAATGCACAAATTCATAAGAAGGTATAGCTATGAGAAGACTTGTATGTTTTTTTGTTTGGATGACTCATCAATCTTTATCTGTAGTTTCTTGTGGTCGGAAGCTAACTATTGAACTTATAGCCAGTGAATTTTGTGTAAAAATGGGTTATAGGGATGTATGAATGGTTTTCATTGATGTGGGATTGTCATTTTCAAAAAGAAGCATCTTTTGTTAATTATCCTTTCAAAATGAAAGAAACATTTTTTACCATTATTTGACTGTGTTTGTTTTGGTGCAATTACAAAGAGCTTCATCTAGGGGAATATGAATAGCCCCACCAAGATTCATGGTTTGATCATCTAATGCTCGCTTAAACTGGGAGCTAGTTTTTGTGCAAGTGAGCTCTTAGCTCTGACATTATTCTTTTTAGGAGTCTGGAGCCTTGAGTTCTAGCATTCGAGGAACTTCCTGAGTGCTAATGATTGGGCAATTCCATTTTGTCAAATAAATTATCGAACACATTGAGACAATGAAGTTTTTTTTGAATTTTAGTCAATTTAAAATTTGTAACTACTGGGATGATTTATATGCTTGATGTACCTAGTTTAGAGGTAGTCATTGGGGAAATGAATTTATACAATTATGGCTTTGATTTAAACGCTCTGCCTTCTTGGAGTGTTTTTACATGTGCGATGCTAAATTTTAATACATAATTTGGGCTAGTTGGTCAAATTAGGACATTTTCATATTTGGACAATTTTGTGCTTGTTGCATGAGAGATGTGTTTGAATTTCCATAGAACATTATATTTGTACCAATTGGCTTTCTCTTTACTCGAGGATCTGTTAATGTTGTGCAATTTTAGCTTTTGCTTGATGTTACTTTTAGGGAATTTGTTTGATTGTCTTGCAACTTTTATAGTAATAATACTATATACTCTCTGGTTGTATTATCTTTTCTTGCACGACCATTGCTTTTGTGTTTGTGTGTGTGCCGGAGTGTGCCTGCATGTGGTGGTGTGTGTTGGTGTGTGCACACGTGTGTGCGGGTGTCACCAGCGGCATGTGTGTGTGTGAATATTTATAGTGATTGGAATCAAGATGTTTTCGGCTGACCTAGTCTACTTGGGCTCTTTTCATATGCTAACCTTTTACCCCATGAGTTGACTAATAGTGTTAGATCATAGACAAACTCCATGATGCTTTTTGAGTAGGCTCATTTTCCCTTTTTTTATTTTTTATTTAATTATGATTTGATGATGTGTTGATATAAGATAATGTATACCCCTGAAGTGGGAGGTAGTAGGTCATGTGCATACATACATGCACATACATGTGTATATATGTGTATCTATAATGTATTGTCCACAAGCAATTGTCTCTATAACCGATGATTAATAAGTTATACACGGAGCAATTCAACTAGCTGCTTTTTAATCTGTGGTGTTTTAAATTGTTTTTTTTTTTATATGTACAGAGTTTTGAATTTTTAATATGTAATATGTAGTGATTCATTTCTTGTGTTATTTATGTATTGATTTTTGCTGATCGCAGTTCATATTCCAGTGTTAAGATACTTGATTTTTTGTGACAGTGAAGAAGAGAAAGCTGAGAATTTTCCTGATAATTGAGCCCTCTGTACAATGAAGAATGGAATGCTGGCAATTTCACTGCTACGTCTTTGCTGCTCAAGTTAGTTCGCCATCCAATTTTGTTCTGCCGTTGTTTTATGCTGTTATGAGTTTTGTTTTTATGTCATTTTTCTCAATCATTATGGCATTGCTTTTCATTATTTTGACTGTTTAGATTAATTTTGAGTGGTTTATTACGGAAACCAATTATTTGACATTATTCTAATGTTTGATTTGATATTGAATTTTGTCGTCATTGTGTATTGTTTGCTTCAGATTTTTGGAATTATAAATTGTGGCCTTTGTGGAATGGTTCTCTCATTGCGTTCTCTGTCATGATTTTTTGAGTTGATATAGTGGTGAAATTGTTCTATTGTGGTTTTATTATATGTAGGCCCAAATATAAGCTAAATTAGACTGCTCTATTTGCTATGCATTGAATCATTATATTAAAATAATATCATCATAATGGTTCTTATTAAAGATCTGGCATCCATCAATAAACTACTAGTGTGATTTATTTGGCTAATTTAGAAATGTGAGTGACATATGTGCACTAGAGGTATATATTTGCTATTGAAATTATGAAATGTAACTGATCTAGAGTAGGGAGTGAGAGTTTGGCTTGAAGATCGATAGACATCTGACGTTAGGAACAATATTTAATTCGAGTTGAGTTCAGCTCAAGTTTATTGAGCTGAGTCACGAGCTATGGTCAGTGCGGATTAACTTGGCTCGATCTCTATTCAACTATTTATTATAATTATTTACTTTTGTGTATAAGTATGTATTAATCGTAAGGAAGTTATTAATTTTATAGGTTTAGTTAACCCAATTTCAAATTCTAACAGAGATAATTTTATAGTAGTATAGTACTTGAGGAGTGCTACGATCAGACATGTAATGTCAGTTCGAACAAGTCAGGAGATTTAAGTTTTTCCGACTTAGTAATAATATTAGAGGAATTAGCATACGGAACAAATTGTCTTCAAACTCGATAATAAATCCCAGGTTATGCCTGTCTCTTTAGAGTGTATGAAAGAAAACATGTGCCCATGGTTCATCTGCATGTTTTATTTGATTGAAAAAGAAAATGAAAAGGATTTTGTGGGAGTTTATGAAGAATTATTTAATGATGTGGTGCTGTTGATACAGAGGTCCTTGTCTAGCAATTAAAATTTGAGTTCTTAAGATCATTGTTCACTAAAAGTAAATAATAATAATTTCATGAAGTAAATCCAAATTAATAAAAAGATCTTAAAAAAGAAATGAAATAATCTTACTAGCAGAGCTAATTTGTTTAATTAAACTTGTTTATTAAAAATTGAATAATTCTGTAAATTAAATATTTAAATCATGAGCATCACAGTTTTTTTTTTTTTTAATTTTGATTCAGTTAATCGAGATATCATCAGATTTTAATGGCTTCAGAAAAAAATTTACATAATCATAAAATTTTCATAAATAAAAATTGTACTTAATATTAATTATTATGTATTCCGACATCTCTAAAATAAACACATCAACTCGGTTATATGTCTAAATTTTAATGAGTAATTAAAAACATAAATATAATTTTTAAAGTGAAATATAATTATATAATTATCCTAAATTTAAAATTTACTGTCATAAATCTTATTTTTCTAATTGTGATGGATTTTCAAATCAATACTTTCGATACGGAGACTCGAAAAAGTCTGCAGTTTGCTGAACTAAACTATCCATTATCACGCCTAGCAAACAGTCTATCAGCCAAATAATACCCAGAATGGCTCTGCGAGCTAGCAAGGTCGGAATAGCATCTCTGTACATCCTCCAAATAGAAGCCTGAATCCTCGGCTTTCTATCCGGCTTCCATGCCCACCAGCTCCCATTAAAGTGCTTGTTGTACAACTTTCTTTTTAATCAAATTAATCGTCCTAATATCTGAAAATGGCTCAAAACCAAATTAATCGTCCTAATTTAACTTGATAAACCATCAATCGAACCCAATCTAAATTCTAAACGCAGCTTTCAAAACTTTAGATTACGTCTCTTCAAGGCATAACGTTAAGTCGTCCACTGCTTTGATCATCCTGAGTTCCCTCTCGAACCTCCATAAAATTTTAAATTGGAAGCAGTTCATTGGACTCTGTGATGTCGCTGCAGCCACAGAAACACAAGTGCTATTGCGGCTACTATAACGGCCAGCTCAATGCTAGTAGAGGACCCGATCGACAAGCTGGGAACTAGTAATGACAGAAAAAATGGTGCGGAATCAATCAACAGTGATGCCGTTGTGGGGAGAACGACATAAGAGTCGTGCTAGACGACGTTATGCAATAGTCTCCACAAAGGCAGATTGATGTAGAGTACTGATGAACTGAATTAAAGGAGGAACAACCGTCCGTATACATGGAGCGGCCTCGATGCGTTGAAGACAGCTTCGTGTTATCAAAGCGAAAAAATTCAATCAGGTAGTCAATCAATTGAACGATCTCACCTTCAGGGGTGGAACTACAAACAAGTCATTAAAGTCTTTGAAGCATGCACAAGAAAGTTGATGTACAATACTTACGGGAAAATCATACGAAGTAAAGAAATAAAAGTACAAAGAAGACGGAGCGCAGAAAAAGAAAAAGAAAAAAAAAACACTTTCTAGTTGTCAGAATCCAAAATCTAATAATAAAGATTAAATACTAAAAACCCTATTAAAATATTTAATATTTTGATAAACTATCAACCTCCTCTAATAATAAAACATTAAAGCTCTACTTTAGGGTTATCTGGATTCATATAACATAGGTTCATAAATCTAGTTAAAAATAAGAGTTGATAATTAATTGAATTCAACTTGACTTTGCCTCAACTCAAACTTAAAGATTTCGAGTTCAAATTAAGTTTAATTCGAATCAGCTAAAATCTATTCAATTTCGAATCAATTTTCAAGTTGAATAGTATTTAAATTTTAATATTATTTTTTAATTTAGTTATCTATTTTACATATAATATATCAATCTAACAATGATGACAGAGAAATAGTGATTTAAACGGGCTTACATTGAAAGACTAGCTAGGTTTATATTTGAATATATCAAGTAATTTCCCAAGGATGCTCTTTGGTTACTTAAATATGAATAAAGATACAAATAGTTTACTACCCTTTGTTGTCCAAGTGATTTTCAACATATCGCATTCATCACCGACTCATCTAAGTTGTAATCTACGTGTCAATAAAAAGATGACATACAGCTTTGCAACGGTGACAAGATTGGTACATATGAGTTAAGTGACAAGCACAGACTTTTTTGTAATATAGTAACAACTACCAAACCTTTATCCCACTAGTTTGCATCGGCTATAAGAATACTTTGCTTCTACTGCACTTCTATCAAATAACAACTCTTCATTTAGCTCCAAGTATGCAAAGTCACTTCTTATAGTCTGACTAAGAAAAATATTGTCGACGAAAAGAATATACCAAAGCATATTTTTTTTTAGATATATCCAGTCAAGACCTTCATAACTGAGGCAAATAAATATGAACTTACGGTTGAGCCTTAGTGTAATCTAACTATAATATAAAAATCATTGATCAAACCCCCTAATATTCGAAGAAATGTGTAATCAAATATAAGCACATAAATGCAATATCAATGGTCATCTATATCATATAAGTTCTAGCAACTTATACTCCATAGACAAGCCAGAGATGTATTGCATGATAAATCAATCATATCTATGCCAAAAACTTCATGTCTAGGTCTATCCATATATGACAGCATTTATTAGAAGCAAGAAGCTACTAAAAATTGATTGATCGAAATAGGTATTGTGTAGGTGTTAGAATGGGGATGACAGACTTACTAGGATTTTAAAAAGAGTGGGTGAATTTTTTTAAAAAAAAAAATCATCAAAAAGCAGTATCATGTCAATTTCCTCTTTAATGTATAATAGATATTAGGTCCAAATTAAATATGGAGGGATAAGTATGATTTGATCAAGATAAACAAATGTAGAGAGCTTACTTTTGGTTAACAAACACTGCAACTGCACCATGGGTTTTCTTGAACTCTTCAATGTATGGCCCAAGCTCCAAAATCAACTGCATAGCAAAAAATAACCAATAGTGTGGTTTACACATTGTTAACACGTGGTTCCTGCGCTGCATCTTGACCGAACGCGTGGCGCCTGGCTGGCCTCCACTTGACTGATTGATTTGCTGACTCAGCTCTAGGTTTTGCAGGACCTTTTGACCAGGTCAAACCTCGGCCACGAGGGTTCAACCTAACCTCGCCCCCGACATCACAGGACCGCCCTTATAACGTCGGGCACGAGGTTACGGAGCAACGCCTGTCACTATCAACTTCACCTACCACGCCGTTCCCCGTACAAGGCGCCCATCCCCAAAATCCGCAGACCAAGAATCCGTATGCCCCAGCAATCACGAATCCCCAGAAAAGGTACTAGTATTAAATGCTATCATCTTCCTTCCACAATTTCAGGTCTTTAGGATGACGGGCGAACGGCGGGGGCTCCAGAGCTTACCCATCACCTTCTCTCCAGAAAACCAGGGTGAAGCTACACCTTTCAAACGTCTATAAATACCGCTGAACAGTTCTCCACAAAGCAGAGAGGGGCAACGAGTAACTGGGAACCAAGAGCGATAGAGAACTCTCTCTCTCTAGGACAATTCTCACTGTATCAGAGCCCCAACTGAGGAGCTCCCCTTTCTTCTTCTTCTTCTTTTCTCTAAGAAAGCATTGTACAAGCCTTCAGGGCTATCTTTTTTCCTATTAGTGAATATCTTTGCTGATCGACAGGTGGACGTAGGGGATTTCTTCCCTGAACCACCTTAAATCTCTGTGTGCTTCTCTGGTTGCTCTGAACTAGTCTCCTTCTTAAGCTTTCATTAACAAGCTCACCCCTTTGCGCGCCACCGTCTCTCGGAACTCTCTTTCTCTTTGGTGTTTCCTGGGACCCCCACATCCTACGTCAACACACATATTAGCCAACAAGAATCTCTAATACCTAAATGAAAGCATGTAAACAAAGCAAGCCACAAGTCACTGCTAGTCTCCATAAATCACTCTCTGCCATTTATCTTTGTTTAGTGTAGCATAATCACACCCAATAAAACAAATCACAAATTTATGATTAAACTACTCATGTGTTCCTATTTCTGCTTAGAATTGCCTAAAAACATTGAATATAAAAACTAACGTTCCTGGATAAATTGCTTATGCAACCCAAAATAAGACATTCATAGATCCATGTTTTTTTTAAAACAAGAAAGAAGAAAAAACATTTCATATAGGTTCATAATATTTGAACCATTTTTGATCTAAATTAAAGACTGGAGGGATATAATCTTCACTTCTCTCACAGCTTCTCTTATTTTCTTCCCTTATTTAGGAAGTACACTGGGAATAAAAAGTTAAATAACACATGATGGGACACCTGAGCTACAAATTACACTAGCTTTAACTAGATTAACAAGCTCACGAACCTGTGAAAAAAAGGAGAGCAAAAAACAATTCCAGAAAAGATGAACAAAACACAAAAAATAGCCTCTCATTCCTCAAGGACCCATAGGTAACTTACAATAGAATTATCCCATACAAGTACAGTCGAAAAACATGCAACACCTACCCGGTTTATATTTCCAGGGAAACGGGAGTGGCCAATCTCATAGTTGACATCACCATCAGCATGTCCAGTTGCTCTAAGCAGAGGGTCAAGTTAAATTGTATACCACATTAATAACCATCGTCCTCCATAAATTATAAATAAATCAGTTTCGCCACTCGCATGCACTAGCAAATTCCTATATAAACTTTGGATTGACAACTACTACTTTCCTTATTCATATTTGAAATAAAGAACTTTCAAAAATCTATTGCATTCAAGCAATTTCTGGAACAAAATTTTACTTGCAAG
Organism: Apostasia ramifera; assembly: GCA_019297695.1. NCBI lineage: Eukaryota > Viridiplantae > Streptophyta > Magnoliopsida > Asparagales > Orchidaceae > Apostasia > Apostasia ramifera. Next base: position 13,587 of record JAEMOT010003212.1, on the reverse strand, counting down.
CATCTAAGAACGTAAGTACATATCATGAAAAATGGTTGATTAGAGAGCTCTTATGTATATAAATCTCAGCTGATATCTATAAGCATTCACTTAGAGAGTGATAATTAACGAACATAAGTGAAATAAATAGTCCTCAAAATGAGTGTTCAGCGGATCTTGGAACAGTTTAACTTTTCCTAACACATTTTTGCCAAAATAAATAAAAGCAATAACTACAAGGTACCAGCATCATCTTGTAGAGACAAACTTATCACATTTCTGATTTCTCCAAGTAAACATGTATTTAATAAATTCCATATTTATATGATTTATAGAATTTGAACATACAAGTAGACAATGACGTAGTGAGGAATGTCTGAATAAAATAACACTGATTATAATCATCTTAAAAGGTTAAAATGGCCAAGGCCATGTCAGGCAGTAGCGAGTTTTGTCAAAAAATAAATTTCCAAAATTGAGTACATTGACACGAAAGAAGTACAAATTCTTTTATTTTAAAAGAACAAAGCTAGGCATCCCTCTTGCCATTCCCTATGGCATATTTTCTATTCTCACTAAATAGTAAAACAAATGTTCCAAATAGACAATTTACCATCCTCATGATTCAACTTTAGCTATTCCACCAACAGTTTCTTTTGCTTTTCAAGGAACAGCAAGAGAATTAAAATGATACCCTTTGGTTGCACTTACACCAAGTGAAGCTGGCATTACCTGAATGGAACATATACAAACTTCCACTATAACGAATGATGTTCTTCAAAATTAAAAGTCACAATGGGAAAAGTATACGCAGGTGATCAACCTTAAAGAGTGATTAAATCCATTTGTATCTTGAAATAATAGAACCGACCCACATCAAGCCTAAGGAAAGAAAACTAATTATGAAGAAGAAAAGAATCATATGAGGAGATATTAACAAACCATTTGTTCAAGGGGGGCGTGGTGCGCAGGAGTTGGCACGTGAGGTGCGCCGCACAGGGATCGGTGCAGAGGCACGTCGTGGTGCACTCACGGAGAGTGCGGTGAGCGAGCGCAGTGCGCAGGTGCAGGTGCAGGTGCCATTGCCCGGGTAGGCGAACAAGGGGAGACGAGTGTGCCAACCAATGGCTTGGATGCAGACGATCGATGACATGCGTAGTACACTGACTTCCAGGGGAGACGATTCGGTGGTTAAGAAGAATAAAACAAGACGAATGCTGAGAGGAGTGCGAGGTGAATGAAATCGAACTCAAAGGAGAAGAACTTGAGCAGATGGAGTTTAGGGATTTTCACTCAAGACCCAAGCCCTTCCCTATCCGAAATATCGATTCATTCCAGAATCAAATAACCATAAGGGAGAAGCAATAATTTTCATTCAGCATTAAGAAAATAAAAATAACAGGAAGGTATTTATAAAGTCTTTCATACAAACTAACTCAATAAAAAGAATACATAACGCAATAATTTTCTCAAACAAACGAGAAAATACTAAGCAACATGCCTAAAATATCAATTATAAAAAAAAATAACTAATACATAATACATGCGAAAATAAAATCAGCTCAAAATAAAATCTCTGATTAATCAGAATGAATGAGGAGATTTTCAATCTACCAAATCAGCAATCTACAGCATCCATTCAAATCTGTCCCGACAGTCAGTCAATCCAAATCAAAGAAGTGTGGCTAGATCTCAGCCGTCGATGATAAACTTTGCCAGAAATAAATCGACGGTCGATCGAGATGTTCTCATGGGATAAGTGAGCAAAGAAAGATACATGGGTAGTAAAGTCCAGGCAAGTGTAAAGAGGAAGGAGAAATTCCTCTTTTATTATATTATCTCCACTCCCTCTTCCCTCTGATCCTCACATCAACTCCTCCTTCCTCTCCTTCACTTTCTACCTTTCGTTCCTCCTTTTTACCCTGGGTTTGGCGGCCAACAGCTTTCATATCTCTCCTCCTTATTCCTCCTTGTTCTAGCGGCTTCGAGAGGTTGGCTGCGACCTTGGCTAGCAAAGCTTAGCAAGAGAAAGAGAAGATGAGGAAGTGGAGGGTTAGCTAAATAGCTGGTGGCCATGGCTATGGCAGCCATGTTAGACGACTGGCAATCATGGTTGGCTAACCACAGCAAATAATATGAGAGAGAGAGAGAGAGAGAGCCAGGGCTAGCATCACTAGCCTGGTAGCCATGAAAGGTTCACGATCATAACTAATTTTATTTATATTTTATTTATTTATTTTTAATTAATTATATTATGCACGTTTAAAATACTATAAAATCTTATATACATATATTTGAGTTAAAACTTAATTAAAATCTATTTGAAAAAAAAATATTCTATTAGTAAATCATTAAAATTATATTTTTACTCTTAATGATACATATTTTTCTCTTTCTCAATACCACACTAAAGCGCTAATTTGTCCTAAAATCAATTCACATCGCAGATGTCTTCTTCCTTTGCCGCTACCTAAACATCAAGGTTTTAGAATTTTCACTCAAAATATATTTAAATATCTTTAAAATAATATGATGAACGACTCAGATTTTTTATAATCTAACTATAGTTGGGTTATTGAGAAATTATGATTACTCATTATAATAGAAATAAGTTAAAATGTGTGTATGTAAGATTTTATAATATTTTGAGTGTGCATAGTGTAATTAATTAAGAATGGATGAGTAAGACATAAATAAAACTAAATTGTGTGGCATGTAAGTAATTATCCCAAAAAATAAAAAAAAGAAACAGAGAGAGAGGATACGGGACAAGTGATTGCACGGCTACGCCATATGGCCAGTGCCAAAATTGACTGCAACTAGGTGTCAAAGCTGGGAGACGCCACTATTGAGTTGGATGAGTTAAAATTAAGTTAAATATATTAAAAATTATATTAAATGTGAAATAAAGTGATTGTTTAATGTTAAAATTTATATTTGATGAGATATAAAATAATTTTGAATTTTTAAAAAAAAAAATTAAAATTTTAGTGATGACTAAAATAAATTATTTTTTTTAGCCGGTTGCCAAATAAGACTTAGGCCCCGTTTGTTTGTCGGTTTAAAATTAATTTTGTTTAATTTTAACCTGATATATCACATCACATATAAAATTTAATATTAAAATTAATTTTATTTCACTTCTTACACATAATACTAAAAAAATAACTAATTTTATATCACATCCCTCACATATCCCAATATAATAACTAACTTTATATCACATCTCTTATATACCCCAACATAATAACTTACTTTATATCACATCTCTTATATACCCCAACATAATAATTAACTTTACTTCACATTATTTACAATTTTTAATAAAAAAATATCTTTATCTAAATTTAATTTAAACTTGTTAAATTTAACCTTATAAACAAATAAAATTAAAAAATACTTCACCTTTGAAATATTAACACGTGTCCCCTTTATCATAAAAAGGAGAAATGCTATGCTAAGCCGTCTACGAGATGAAAAGTTTTTAATTTATATTTATCTTTATATTGAATATAATTCTAATTAATAATTGACTAATCATAATTTAAGTTATCATCAAATCACTCACACTAGTGAGAAAATCTCTGAGTAATTCTCATATATAATGATAATATCCAAACTCTTGATTGTTTGCTATAGTCATGAAATTAGCACGAATCATAGTCTATTATTTTGTCTTCTATATTTTTTCGATATTAATCGTTTTGTCCTCATATTTCTATCTGTTCGATTATTATTGATAAAAGTTTACATATATTCAAACAATATATAATACATTATTAGCAATAAAGTAGTGGAGAATGACGATTTTTTAAGCCTGCTAAAAAATATGACTTATTTTAGCCATGATTAAAATCTTAAATTTATTTTTTAAAAAAATTTAAAAATTATTTTATATCTCATCCTATATAAATTCTAATATTAAATAATCACTATATTTCACATTTAATATAATTTTTAATTTATTTTATTTCATCCATACATTTTTTTTTTAAAATTTTTACAAAAAGTAACCAGTGATGAGCTTCATTTTAAATCAGATAAGGTTTCATCAGATACCAACCTCTTTTTTATTTTTTTATCAAAAAAAACTTTTTTTATTTATTTATATTTGTATATTGTTATAATTGTTGAAATTTTTTTTTTTTTTTTGCTGGTAATATAAGTGTTTGTTGCTGAAAAACTAAGTGAAGTGCACATGGCTGAGTCAGTGAGTTGCACCTCCAGCTAATAAAAAAAATGGTAATCTATTTATAGGTTCTTTAAATTGCATTTTTTTAAACAAAAAAAGGTTCATAAATTTTAAATTATTTTACAGTAATCATTTCTAATCACTTATCGTTAAAAATCTTAGGCCCTGTTTAACGCAAAAACCAAAATTAGACCAAAATCGTACTATTTTGAAAAATAATAATAATAATAATAAATATTTTTTTAATCATTCTATACGAATTATAATATACAAAAATATTATTTTATTTCACATACTCAATAATTTTCAATAAAAATACTAACTTTATTTCACAACCTAAATCAAAATACTTGAATGTGAAATAAAATTGGTATTTTAATTAAAAATTATTAAGTATGTGAAATAAAATAATATTTTTTTTATATTAAAATTAGTTTAGAATGATTAAAAAAGTTTATTTTTTATTATTATTATTATTATTTAAATTAACACTGCTTTGATCATGATTTTGATCTTCGCGCTAAATAGAGCCTTAGAATAAATAATTTGCAAATGTTATACATTTTTGAAGTTTAAACCATAACCTCAAGGATTAGCTTAAAAAAAAAAACTTATGGACTCATATAATATGAAGGAAGTAAATAAGTTATTAACTTGTCAAATATATAAATAAATACTTGCACCTTATTATTACTAATAAAAATTAGAACTGCAATAAACCTTCTAGAAATTTTAATGTTTATTTTTTTTTACTTGAGTTTTGTGTTTAGAGTCAAATTCTAGAACTTGAATGTAGAGTTTCTTGCTTTGAATCAAGTTTTATACAAATCAATTACCAAAATTTTATTATTTTTTTTATAACCATATTTTACGACGACTAATTTGTTTACCTCTAAAGCCTGTTTATTTGTAAGATTAAATTTAATAAAATTAAAATTAAATTTGAATAGTGATATTTTTTTATTAAAAATTGTGAATGATATAAAATAAAATTGGTTATTATATTGAAATATGTGAGGGATGTGATATAAAATTAGTTATTATGTTGAGATATGTGAGGAATGTGATATAAGTTAGTTATTATTTTAGTGATGTGTATAAGATGTGAAATAAAATTAATTTTTAATATTAAATTTTATATGTGACGTGATGTGTCTAGTTAAAATTAAGCAAGATTAATTTTCAACGGCCAGACAAACGGGACCTAAATACTAAATACGTATGAATACATTTTGTACATGTTATATATAAGGGTAAGTGTTATAAAAAAATTTTCATAACACGATCTAATATATTAGGAATAAGCGAGAAGCATATATTAGAAGGTGAGTGGAGAGTTTTACAGACATCAACTACTCTCTCTTTGCGACAGAGAAATTCACGATATGCAGAATATTTTGAGACATCGAATTGAGCTGGCACTTCAAAAGGCTGAAAATCCCAAGAAAATGATCTCGGGAGATAAATGTTGGAACGACTAACCCCAACATCAAGCCTAGAGAGCTCGACAAACTCAGTCCTCAAGATCCAAAATCGGGGATTTCAATCACCAAAGTTTTTAAATTTGTGAGTTGAGAACTATAACAAATTTAATAAATTTATCTATTTTTTAAATATATATATATATTTATAATAAAATAAACTTTTTTTTTGGTCAATCCATTTGGCTAAATAAAGTCAAATAAGATTAAAAAAATCATAATAAATGCCAATATCATGGTATTAAATTGTGAAAAAGAAGAACATGGCTTGAGATATTGCGGAGAGGACGCTGACTCAGCGCGCCGACTGCACCGTAGATGAGTTCAATTTATTCGATCCAATCCACTCACATTTTCCAAATTGAACCCCAAAAACTATTTATTTACATTTCCATCCTCCTGAGAACAATCTTTTGCAATTCTACCCTTAATTCAATTAGCTACCGTCACATTGCATTTTATATAAACTAGTAAGTTTCACGTGCGTCGCACGTGGTTTATTACGAAGGTATAATTTTATTTAATTCAAGTTTTTAAAAAAAAATTGATATTGATCCGAGAAAAGTTAATTCTAGAATTTTTAGATTAGAACTAAATTGAATTCTTTTATACCTAAGCTGCTATCATACCGAAAAAATCAATTCATATTTAGTTTGAATTTAATTTTGCTTATTGTCTAGCAACAAATAAAAATTAATATTTTAGATCCAAAATTATTCATTTTGGGTTCAAATCAATTTTCTTATTGAAGTTTCTATCAGTTTACGATTTATATGTCCAAAATATCTAAACCTGCTCTCTCTGAACATATCCTTAATTGAAGTCACTCTTATTTTTTTATGGATATATTTATTTCTCATTTTCTTCTTTCTTATATACTTGTTCGTCCATCTTACTATCCTTATAACTTCTGTAGCATTTATTTTATTTATGTGTTTAAGTTCTGTAGGCTAGTATTTAATACCATGTAACATCGCTAGCCTTATAACCGTTTTATAAAATTTATCATTAACTTTGAGTAGAATTTTTCTGTTACACAATATGCTAAATACGAATTGATTTTTTCGAACTGATTTGTAAAGAGGTGAAATAATTGAGACCAAAATGTAATTATTTCTGTCTTTTTGTTTAGTTTTTAAATTCAGCTGCCCAGTCTGATTTTTATTTTTTTTTAAATAATTATAATTTAATCTCTTAACTTTTACATTCTTTTAAATAGATTTTAAATTTATTTTAAATTTAAATTTATTCATTTTGGGTCTAAATTAACACAAAATTTAAAATTTCAAATTAAATTCTAGATATCATAATTCTCTCTAATTTAGAAATTTCGCAATCAAAATTTACATAAATAATTTCACAAATTTTATTATATATTTGAATTGATTTGTAAGAAGGTAGAAAAGTTGAGACCAAAATGTAATTATTTCTATTTTGTGAGTTTTTAATTTTCGCGGAGACTGCACTGTAGATGAGGTAATTTATTCGATCCAATCCACTCACATTTTCCAATTTAACCCCAAAAACTATTTGTTTACATTTCCATCCTCCTGAGAACAATCTTTTGCAATTCTACCCTTAATTCAATTAGCTACAGTCACATTGCATTTTATATAAATATGTTAATTAACAATGGGAACAAGGCTTCATTCTTTAAAATTTATAAAAAAATTTATATCAAAAAAATTTATAAAATTTCAATATCAAAAAATATATATATAATTCCATCAAAAAAATATTTATAAGATTTGTTTTTTATGTAATTTTTTGCGAAAAAATTATTAGCCAGAGTTATCAAAATTTAAGTCGAGTGAGCTATGACTCAAACTTAACTCTTTGATTTATAGATTGATTCGAGCTGGCCAACTTGATTAGCATTTGAGTTCGAGCTAAGTCAGAACCTTAAATGAGTCAACTTAAATTTCTCAATAAAATTAGAATAATTAAAATAAAGAATAATTTTATCTAAACTCTTGAGATAGATTCATGATTTTATATAAATTCACAAAAATAAAAATATATCATCTATATCACTCTTATCGAAATATTTTTTAGATAGGTTTTTTTTTATTGATTTTGATAAGTTAGACTATCAAGTTAAGACATTAAAAATATATTTAAATATTTTCAGTTATTATTATAACTAAAGATTTTATTTTTATCTATAGCTCAACTTATAATAGTAGGCTGTTTTTAAATATGTATTTTTAATTATTTTAAAAACAGCAATAATTAAATTTAATAAAATTTGTCAAAAATAATTAATATAGAAAAATTTTAAACATAAAAAACCTAAATAATATTTTTTATTTTTATGGAACTGTATAAAATTCTAACTCAAGTGCTTAAATAAAATTACTTTTAAAAAAAAATTAAATACCTTTTATTTAATTTTAAATACGAGTTACGTCTCTCCAATACATATATTATAACCACATCTTATTTTTTTTTAAAATAATAAATAAATACATTATATAAATTAATTATATTATTATAACTTTAAAAATAAATTCAAGTTAAGTTTGATTTAATACAACTATATTTAAATTTAACTCGATAAAATTTTAAAATGTACATATGACACGTGGCTAAGTTCATGAAACGGTGACTCTAGATTAAATAATGGCTTATGGGTAGGTATGCTAATTTACATTTTCATTGGCCTGTAGCATAATTCCACATAATTGAGAGGAGAAAAAGGAAATAATCCACAGCACCACGATAAATACCCGCCTTACTTCTGTCAGCCAATCTCTGCCCTTCATCGCTGATCTCCTTCCCCAAATCCTCATGATCGACGTCATGCATGCTCCCCTCACTCGCCCCCAATTCCTTGGCCGCCGGATCGCCGCTCCTCGCCTCTGTTCGCCAGCAACATACCTCCCCTTCCGATCCTCCCGGATAGCCGCCGCCGCCGCCGCCTCCTCCTCTGCGGCCGACAGGGCTTCAACCGCTCGGCCGCCGCTGCCTCCGGCGTCCTCCTCGCTCTACAACGTTCTCGGCGTTGACGAGGAGGCGACCGCTCGCGAAATCAAGACAGCTTATCGGCGGTTGGCGCGCGATCTCCACCCCGACGCGGCGGCAGCAGCCGGCAGATCTGGAGCGTCGGCCGACGAGTTCATGCGGATCCACGCCGCCTACTCGACGCTCTCGGATCCGGCGAAGCGCGCCGCGTACGATCGCGAGATCCTCGTTCGCCGCCTCTCCCACCGGGCGGCGCCGCTGGTTTATGGATTTTCCGGCTACGGGCGGCCTCGCCGGATCTGGGAGACCGATCAGTGTTGGTAGGTGACACTGGCTTGTAGAGGGTACGCCGATCGCCATCGAGACTGTAATCTGAGCCGTCCGATCCGTGATGGACGGTCAGATCTGATCGCGTTTAGCCCTAATCTGCAACGCATCCTAACCGTAGAAGTTTCTTTTTGACGAACTGACGGAATTGATGCGAATTATGTGCAAGTTTTGGCTGTAAATTACGAGGTTTTGTATTTTTTTTTTAAAGCATTTTTCTTGTATTTTTTTCTCTTATATAATAGTTGATATTGGATTAAAAAAAAAATCTGAAAATGCAACTTTTTTTAACTGAAAATGTGGACTTTAAATGTAACGATTAGAGATAATTAAATTATATCAAAATAAAAGATAATTGCCCTACTCAAAATTAGATCCAATTTCAAGCTTTAGATGACTCAACTTTTTTTTTTTTTATAGATTTAGATGATTTTAACACGTCATTATCGGGACCCATATCTCCAATGAGAAATACAGAAAGTTGTGTTAGGCAGTTAGCGGCTTTCATAAAATTTATCGAATCAATTATGACATGAATTTTTTATTATTTATAGATTTGGATGACTTAACTTGGTTCAATTAACACCCTGAGATAAATATATGATGCATTACAATAAGATCCTTATTTTATACATAGCCCGCAAGATCCTAACTTTAGAATAGTTAATTTAGGGTAAATTACATTTGAGTCTTAGAATTTACTAATAATATTTATATTTTTAAATTTTTAATATTTGGATCTATAAGATACATTAAACATGTAGAAATATTTTGTTATATTATGTTTCTACTTTTTTATTACTACACTAATATCGTTATTGTGCATAATGAGTTGGGATATAAGCTCAAATTTAAAGAAATTTTTTACGAACAATAAATAGTATGACACAAAGTTTTTGTAGCGAAAATAATAGAGTGGTTGTTTTGTTGAGGATGTCAGGAATATTTTATGTTCTTATCAAAACATCGAGTCAATCACTAAATGTGATTGCCAATTTATGTAGACATATATATATATAGTTATAATAAAAAAAATTATAATATGATAATTCATTTTGCATGAGAACTTCATGATAATTAACTATGCATTATATTATAAAACTATTTGTATTATATAACACTTTTATATGGGAAAAGAAAAGTTTTAACAAAGAACATAACACTGTTAATTGAAATTGCTCGACTCGAATTTAACTTGAAAATCCAATGTTAGCGCACCTGTGGGTAGGCATGGTAACCGGACCGGACCGGACCGGTTCCGGTCCGGTTCCACCGGTTCCAGGTCCGG
>JAEMOT010003211.1:199807-221553 GCA_019297695.1 Apostasia ramifera | reverse complement strand
CAGGCCTGTCAGGCGCCACGTGTTCGGCCAGGATGCAGCGCAGGAACCACGTGTTAACAATAATATAGTTTTTGTCCATCCAAAACATATTATCAAATAAAAAAATAAGTCTAACTTATAATATAAGAAGTGTAATTTGCAAGAATGACATACAATTTGGTTTCAGTTTAATATGTAAACTGTGGTTCAAAGCTTTGAAACCACAAGCCAAATTGAATTTTGCAGTTTCAGTTTGAAACTAAGCCAAACATTTTGTACTGTATAATTTCGGATTTTTTAATTTTAGTAATTACAATTTTGTATTGGTTTTATGGTTTCGATCAATTCTCACTACTGCATGGTAGATGTAGATGAAATGACAAAGAAGCTCAGGCCCCAACCGTACCCCTTATTGGATATCATCATTAGTGCTTTTATTCTCCCGAACAACCCCCCACCTCCCCAATTCTCTGCTTAAAATAAACTTTTTGTCTATTATACTTGAATTAAATAGCCTAACGTTAGGCTAAGTATAATTTGTGGTCCAAAGTCAAAGCCAATATTTGTAAAATACTTTCTCAGAAAAGAAAGATGCATTGAAATTGATCCAATTTTTTAGAATCAGTTCCCAAGTCAAAGTTCAAATGCAACTGTGTTAATCACTTAATGATTGATGTCCATTATAATATTCCAAATGTAGGTCTCTCTTTTTGTTGTACCATTATTAGGTCATTTTACAGAAAGAAACTTTCAGGTGTGCATTCGTAGCCCATACAGAGTGTGCAGGACAAATCAACTACTGCATGTGTCAGTGTGGTCCCCACAATCAATGCTGTTTGATGTTGGCACATAAAAAGTCATTTGAGTACGGAAATCCAATTTTTATGCCCACGAATTGGATCTTTGTAATTATATATATATTTTTATTACAAGTCATATTTGAATATGAAATAAAATTTTTGTGCACAGGAAATCCATCTGTCCCCATGAATTTGATTTTATTAATCAAATACAAAAAGCCTTTTTTCATGAAAAATATTTTGTCCTTGTATACAAAATGAAGTTTTCGTGCAGTATTATAAATTCAAAAATGTATGCTTGGATTCTCTGTGCAGCTTTATAAATTCAAATATTATGCATGGATTTGTGTAGTAACTAGTGGCATATATATCTATGTACTAATGTATAAATTTATTTCTTGCATATGGATCATATTTATTTACATATTTATGTATTTATGTGTTTTTATTTATGCACATTCATATACTTCTCGCATATATATGTAGGTATTTATGTAAGTGTTTTTGTAATATTTATTTGTTATTAATTTATTTATGCACTTATGTATATGTATATGCATGTATCTATGTATTTATATAAAAATAAATTGAAATATGTTTAAATAAATCTTTTGTATTCGAATAATAATTTTATGCAAAAATGCGTGCTTGAATAAAAAATTTGTATTTGAATATAAAAATCCAATTTCTGGGTAGAGAACATTTGGTTTTCATATTCAAGTAAGATTTTGTTTTTCTTACAAGCCCAAACAGTGCCGTTTTGGCACCAGCGTGTGATTGGCTCGGCACATATTGTACTACTCCAAATGCAGGATAGCCTCTCTTATACAGGAATTACCACAGTGTGGCCCAAAATCCCATCATACAGCTTAATTTATAACATAAACAATTTCTTGTTGCTTCTGAAACTTGTGGCTTGTTGAACTGATGACTTACCTTCTCTCCCCATATAATAAACACTCGCTGGAAAGTGGTTCGAAAAAATCAGATTTCCTAAGGCTCTTTCATATTTTGAGAAATAAAATGCAGTAGAATTGATAAATATTTCTTCTGCTTTATCCAGGCAGTTTTTGTACCATTAGTTACTTGAAGAACTCTGCAATTGATGTTATTATTGTTAGTGTGTGACTTACATTTTGAAGGAGCTTTGAAAGAACAACCATTCTAAAAGTTGACTTGAACTCTTGAGCATGGTCATAGATTTGAGCACCAATACAAGTGTTACTGCATATTTCTCAAGAATAAATAGCTTAGTCCTTACTGAAAACATTAGTTTGTTTTTTCATGTGATTCTGAACTGAATATGCTGTCAGTGAACAGTGCAGGCCAACGGGACGTTCAACCTTCAGACACATGTTTGGTTTTTTAACTGTTCAATAGTTCCTCCTTCTATTTAAACATCCAATTTTTAATTTGGCACCTTATTTTTTGATCAAGTTTCTTTGATCGGTCATAATTCATGTAGATTAATTTGCTTGTAAGCATGGCCTTGGTTAAGTAGAATTCACACACATGCTTAGTCTTTGATCGAATGAATTTACATCTTGACATGTGTTTCAGGTTTCTGGTTCACTGAATTCTTCATATTGCTATATTTTACAAGATGGAGCATCGATCTATACTTGGTTGGGGACTCTATCACCACCAGCAGATCATGATCTTATTGACAGGTTACTGGACCAGATAAGTGTAAGACATCTGTATGTGGCATTTGGTTTGCTTGTTATGGAGCATCCTGTCAATTTGTCTTTTTACAATTGGTTTTTTCTGGACAGGTAATGCACCTAGTTCCCCTAATGGAACTTTAGTAATAGCACCTATTCTTTAAATCACACTATATTTTGAATGGATGTCCAATCCAGTTCTATTTTATCTATGTTTGTGATTGTTGACATTTTCCTTAAACTGGCATGAGTCTAATATGATCTCTTCTGAGAATTTTGGATTTCTTTATCACGGTCACCTGTTTGGATAACTAGCAAATGGCACTGTGCTCGTACGTTTTGTTGTAGGTTTTTGGCATGAGAAGATAGAGGTTGTCCTCAGAATGAGCACTCCTACTGGCTAACAAGCAACACCAAATACAAGAAACTCTGAGGCGAACTTGCAGAAATGACATAACTTGTCACCACCTTCAGATGAAATAGATTTAGGCTTAATTACTTGTTGCCTATTGGTATGGAAAGAAGATAAGGATCTTATTTTTCCTGCTGGATGTTCTTTTCCATATGTTCAAGAGAATGTTTTTCTTAAAAATAGAGGTTGTACTTGTATGAGATCTCCAAAACAGAAATAATCTTTGCAGACTTATGTTATTTCTTGTAGTCTGCATAAAACTATTGTACCTGCACATTCAAGCCATGCACAATTTTGGTTTGTTAAATCATTGGTTACAAACTAATTTAAAGCTTAAGCTTGTAGGTAACACAAGTAATTTTATATTCTTTACTCACGCCCCTCATGTCCAAACTATTTTGCTTTGCAGCTTGTATTCAATTAAGCATAGGTCTCTTTTGTCTTAACCATAAGCCTAAGATTATTGAGGGTTATCAGGGCTCAAACTTAAGAGATTTGGCTTTGATGCCAAGTGCTGGCAGAGTCATACCATAGGGGCGCAAGTTGAGGCCCAATAAACCAGTGATTGGATAGCTATTAACCCAAAAGCCTTGGCTAATGCTCTTTTAAGCGCAAGCTAAGTTGCTTTGTTATTTGGAGTTAATTTAGTATAGGTCTTTTTATTTTAGTAGCCTTATGTTAGAGGTAATTATGGGTTACCATAGTTCAAATTTGAGACCTTTGGCTAATTAAATCACTGGTTACTAACTGGCCTAAAAACTTAAGCATGTAGGTTATTAGCTCAGGAATAATTTTATATTCTTGCATGGCTTTAATCGGTTTGTAGTGCTATGTGCCCTAATGTGTTACACATTGAGATAACATCAGTCTCTATTCTCTCTTTCTGTGCTGCCAGATCAACTTGATGTCATCTTAACTAAATAAATTATTTTGCAGCCACTTAAACAAAGTATGTCAATAAGAGAAGGAAATGAGCCATCTATCTTCTGGGACACGCTTGGTAGTAAGGGTGATTATCCAAAGGAAAAGGATATCAAGAAACATCTTGAAGATCCACATCTTTTCACTTGTGCTGTTGAAGAAGGTGATTGTGGTTCTTTCCTACAGTTGCTTTCGTTGAGAAGATTATGTTATTGTTTTCGTCCACAATTTAGAGCATGCTTCAATTCCTGCTCTTTGAGCATGTCTAATGGATATTTGTGGTTCCATTTGCACCCTTTTGTTGCTCGACGCTTCAGGTGATTTCAAGGTACTTTTCAGTTGCATCATATATTTTACAAGTGCCTATTCCTAGCCAATCTGACAAGCCTATTTGCTAAATATTTTCTTGAATCGCTCCTTCTATCTTTAAATTTGATATAACATCCAACTCAAATGTCTATCATCAGTAAGAACCTTATGAAGTATACAGCATTTCAAAATATTGGCCAAGTTCATTTTGAGCAATAAGGCTACAGTTTAAATTCTTAACATCTGATTTCATTAATGGACACACATTAATGCACTGACATGTGAAGAAGGATAGCAAATCAATATGCCGAACATATCATGCTATAGTGGAATTTATTCCAAATCATGTTACACGCTTAAGTTACATATGTTCATGACCCATTGAATGCTGGGATCAATTATGTCATTTTTTTTTTGATAGGTAGCATAGTCGTAGCATTATGGTTACACAATATACAAAAAAGTATAATTGTCGCACGATATTTTTTTTTGAGAATGTTGTAAAAATTAATGGGGAGAGACATAACCACACCCAACAAAATCATCTACCGTAGCACAGCGTGCTAAAAAGTCAGTTGCATTATTGACATTATGTTATGCATAAGTAAATTAAAATTCTTGAAAAATGGAAAGAAAAGTAAAATGTTCACAATATGTTCAAGTATAAGATTCCTAGGTGGTTAAGCCTTCAAGTTAGGAAGAACTTATGGGAATGCAACCTTGGCCTTTTGGATAACAGTGGAGTGTGGTACCTGTAAATGATGTGTCATTTACATGTACACAGTAGATGCATTGGGAATGAAAGGTTTGATTATGATTATTACCATCATGATACTATCTTTGTTAGCAAGGATCAGCTTAGAGGTAGTGGAAATGCATGGACGACAATAGAGACTTCGATGAATCCTAACGTAGAGAACAATCTTGGATTTGAAAAAAGCTTCATTCTAGACCCAGGGGGATCTGATCTAGGCAAGTTGGTGAAGATGAGATCTGACATGCATTTCCTGCAACTTTGATACGAATCAAGGGGATCAATCATATGGTTTGAGTCCTTTTATCACTTTTATCTGTTGTCCTTATGTTTTTGTGTTGCCTCTGCATTCTTTTCATTTTGGACTTGTTTGCCACTATATTATTCCTTATTATCAAGCTTGTATTAGGACATGTTATATTTCCCTGCTTTATCTTTGTGGGTTGTTGAAAATTGGTTTGCGCTGAATTATCTCATATGGTTTGGACAAATTTAGTGTTCATGTTGGTAGGTTTGAATTATAATCATAGTAGTGCTGCTCAATTTCTACGCATTCTAGACCTTTTATTGTAATTATTGCAGAAATCTCTTGTTTTTGTACTTATGTATTATAGGTCATCTCATTCTCTCATTTTATTTGTTGTGAAAGCTTAATTTAGGTTTTTGTCAGTTTTAAGGTTGTTTTGTGAGATGTTCTTTCAAAGAACATGTTAGTTGGTCATATGCCCATTCATTTATCATATTATATTTAGATTCTAGGTTGCATATTTACTATCTATCCCTAGCTCGTAGGTACGGAGTTACTTATTTTTTGTCTACATTATATTTGGTACCTAAGTTGTCTTTTGTTTATTGATTATAGGCAGTCCTTGTTTTGAGATTCTATTTACTATCCTATTACATTAGCTTATTTTTGCACATTCATATAGCATTTTCATATCATTTTGCAATCATGACAAATAAGAAGGATGGTTGTTCATATGGTTTCGTAAGACGAATCACGGTAGAGATTTTGTTTCCTCGGTGTTTATTATTTGATGAAGGGGTCACCACTTTCTATAGTTTGAGTGTGGGAATTGGCACATTTGAGATAGTTCCATACGTCGACCCTCATGTCTGTAGCGGGAGTGAACCCTACCGTGCTTCGAGAGAGCGTGCAGATACGATCCCATTTTGGAATGGAAGCGACCTCTTTGTGCTCTAAGTGCATGATTAGATGCAATGGAGGCAGATTGGCATGCAAACTCAAGCATGTTGTTCTCCCGTCAAGGTGAATACTTCCACCATTGGAAGTCTAGCACGAGTCTTCAAATCATGTGGAGTTGAAGCAATAAAATATTAAAAGAAATTTGACAAGAAAAGTGAAAACTTTCAACCAAGTGGAAGCAAAATCTATGTTACTAACAAGAAGCCCTAGAAATGTGCAGAAAAAAGTGAATAAACCCAATATAAGACTTGGAACAAGACTCAGACACTTGGCAACCTCATGAGTTCGAAGATGGACAGTGTACATCACCTTGTAGCCTTGAATGACCATGTTTCCTCACCACCTATGTAGGAAACAAGCTGGAGATCTGAAACCTCAAAGCTCTCTTCTCTCTCAATATGTGGAAATCATGAAAATCATCATAAACCCTCATTCCTTTGAAATTTCACTGATTTTTGAGATCCTCAATCACTCTTCTCACGCAACATCCATGTTTCTTGTCAGCTTGGATATGTCAACACCAAAGGAATGAGAGTTGGGTGTACATACCTTCATCTGCATCACGTTTTATTTTTCGATCAATTTGATGTGTTCGGTCGATCAGTTCAGTCTTGAGAAGTGCTTGAGCAGAGATCCGTAAGCGCTGGCCTTTGAGAGATTTGTATGACAGTCAGATTGGGAGAGATCAATTGGGTGAATTGGATCGAAGTGTAACCCTCGTCTTGCGGTCGATCGCTTTATTTGATCAGGCGTCCATCCACTTGTGAAATTGCCCGTTTGGCTGAAATTGCCTATGGGTTGAAATTGATTGATAGGCTGGATTTGTAATTGCTCGTAGTCCGTTCGCAAGTTGTCTTACAAGTTACATCAGATTTCCTAACCTACATAAACAGAACTAATGAACGGTCTAACCTATACAAAATCACTAGGCATTCCCACTTGTACATGACATAATAATGTCAACATAAAATAAAGTTCCAAAGAAAACTAAGTTCTGATAATATTTGCTAAAAAAGCAAAATAAAGAGCTATGCAAGAGGCTGAAGAACTCATAATGGTGCCTCTTGTGGTGCTGATTGTGATGCTCTGCATTACTTGGAAAAGCCAAAAGTAATTTTGATGGTTGAAGGTGAGACTCCCATATTCTGTTCAGAACAACATTTAAAAAGTCGTGATTTTGTTAGCTATAGCTGAATTTTTTTTTCGTTATTAAAAAAATCTAAAAAATATTTTATATTTTATCCTACAAAAGGTCTAACATTAAAATATCATTTTATTTTATTTATTACACAGTTCTCAATATAACAATTAACTTTATTTCACATTCTATATAATTTTTTATATAACAAACTAATTTTACTGCACATAATACACGCATCTCAAGAAAGAAAGCCAAAAACTCACTCCTCCAAACCTATTTTAGCACTTTATTAAGTCAAGTTTGTGTGGGTTGAGTGCACAATCCTCTAGTTTATGTTGTAATAAGTATTGTTGTGTCAATATTATCTCCCATAATCTTAGAGAGTTTGATTATAAGTGGGGAAAATGTTTGATAGCAGTTGGTTCTCTGGTTCTTTCTTACCTTGCCTTGCTTAGACAAAGATGTAGCCTGCTTCTCTAATCTGCAAGCTTGAAAGTGGCGTTGAACAGCAATTATAATTATTTTGCAAGAACTAAACATTTGAGGACAAAAGTTTGGCTTTTGTTGTTATTACGGTTATTCTTTTCACATTGTTGGAATTTTGTTTTTATCATGAAATGATTCAATGGAGCTAACCTGCTAATGGCATATTTAGGGTAAGGAGATATTCAATTATACGCAAGATGATTTAACCACAGAGGATGTGCTACTACTAGACTGTCAGACTGAGATTTATGTCTGGGTTGGACAGCACTCAAATCTCGCATCCACAGAGAAAGCTCTCAGTTTAGGAAAGGTAATGCAACTCTTTGTTAATTATTTTACTTATTTATATATTGTCATTTTTCAAAATTTTTTTTGTTTTATGATGGAACTTTTGGTTTATTATCAAGTTTACTTGGTACAGTGAACTTGTAATTTTACATATTATACATCTGTACTTGATAAGTTATATTGTACATACTTTTATTACAGTGTGCATTACTGCATACTATAAACAACTAAAGATATTACATTGGATATATCATGACTGTAATATGAAGGTAATTTTTACACTTTGCGGTGTGTGAAATGCAATTTATTAAGTAAGAATGTGTAATTTGTAAAATGATAAGTTTACTGTAACATATAGGTAATTGCCCCTTTTTAAAATTGGTTTATAACTTGTTGACGGCCTTCAACTAACTGAGTTCCGTGCATTGTAGAAATTTTTGGAGGCGGACATTCTTTTAGAAGGATTATCATATGATACAGCCATATATGTTATCCTGGAAGGAAATGAGCCTGCATTCTTCACTCGTTATTTTGAATGGGATGACTCAAAATGTTCTGTATGTTTATTTAAATAAGACTTCCTTTTTATTCCAGCATGTATTTTGTTTATCTTATTTTCACACCTCTAGGTGCTTGGGAACTCATTTGAGAAGAAACTCACAATTTTGAAGCGATCAACACCAAATAAAGAGGTCAGTTTATACTTTCTTGCTGTTTGCGTAATCCAACTGCATTTTTTGCAAAGTTCAAGCTGTTAAAAGAACCTCATGCAGAAAAGTGCTTCTTCGTTACTTACCAGGTGACTCAGTTCTCCATTTGGCCTATTGGTGCCAGCTAACCTTACTAACAAATACATAACAATATTGTATGGTGGTTGGTTGTCTTTTCCAGCAATTAACACCGTGATATTCACATTATTAGAATTCTTTCCCTAACATCTAATCTTTTATTAATGCTTATCTTTGTAACTTTTCTTGATATTTTTAAGCGTCTACAGCTTTTTCTGAAAATATAGTAATTGGAAGCTTGTCAAGAGCAGATCCTTGCACTAATAATTCGAGACATCACCAGACGATCACTCTATCGTTTTTGGCCACAAGCATTATAAGCTCACTAGCTTTTGCTTGGTTCGTCCTCAAAACATATCTTATTACAAGAGATTGGCTTTGATATCAATACATCATGATTGGCCTCTCAGATATTGAGATATTTTTCTACTTTAGCCATAGCTTCATGGTTTTATGCCTCGAAGATGCTTCGACATCGTAAGGTCATATTCTTATATATATGGCTTAGACTTTGGCTAGGAGTCGCTCTTTGCAATAGTAATTTTCTTTCTCTTGAGTCATAATTCGATAATTACTCCTTGCCTTCTTCAACAAAAGTCATTATACTGCAAGTGGGTCCCAAATTTTTAAATTCCAATTTTGGTCCCTTGGGTTAATGGTTGCTAGCATATGGGCCCTGACGTTAGTTCCTGCATTTTCATTTGGTTCTTTTAGATTAAAAACTTTTGTTTATAACAAAAAATTATGAAAAATATATATTTTAAGGATGAAAATACCCTTTTATATCTCTCTCTCAAAATCCCTAATGCAATTTACCTCTTAGTTCAAACAATGCAAATGGTCAAGTGGCAACCTTTGGAATCTTGTTAACTGTCCCATCAGGACAAGCCTGGAAGAAAATTGCAATACTTTTTTTTTAATTCTTTTACAAAAACAATTATAAGGAACATAAATCTGTTAATGTGTTAAAATTTATATCATTCTTGATGTAAAATATATTTTTAATAAACACTGTTTGTTTACTGGATTTGGTAGATTAGGAATGATGACACAAAATAACTAATATAGTGTAAGAGATGAGTTCCATATATTTGAGGGTAAAAAAGTAAAACGCATGTTTTAATGGCAATATTAGCCTTGGAAACTATCAATAGTGCAAAATACAGCTTAATGGGCCTAATTTAAGAATTTAAAAAATTAGGACCTACTTGTGGGCCCTCCTATACCTCGGTTGGCAATGGACTAGTTTTGGTATAGAACTAGTATGTAATCAGATCAATAACTCTAGTTTGAATCTAGAATTAGACTAGGTTGGAACTAATAACTATTTGGTTTATGATTGATTTTGATACCAGAATCGGTGATTCAGGTCCCACCGGGAACCGGTTCTCAACGAATCCGAAATCTGTAACATCCTTTGTCTAAGATGAAAAGGTATTATCAGCTTTGGCTTTGGGGAACCGCGCGAATTGAGTCCTTTCCTAAAAGTCACCCATCTCAGGACTGTTTTAGTTCAAGTATACTTAACTGTAGAGTTTTCATTATTAGCTTCATGGTTTGCCTCTGAAAGCCACCTCTATATATTGGGATCACGCTTTTTGATTTATATAATTTAGGAACTCTCTTCACTTTCTAATATGAGATGACTTATTTCTGTGCCTTTCTTGCCACTTATTAAGCCTAAAATACTATTGAGATTTGCTCCTTACATCAGTGATTCTCTATCCATGGGATATCTCCTGGTGATTACTCCTCGCCCTTTTCGGCCCCGGGTTGTCACAGGTCCATTAGCTTCTGTCTCGTTCGTCTTCGAACCACATTGCATTGTAAGAGTTCGCTTTTAATACCACCTTGAAACATCCTATGTCTCAGACGTAGAGAGATTGTCTGCTTCGATTTTAAGAAGATGTGTGACTTGAGTACTTTCTAGATCACCCATCTCAGGACTATTTTAGCTTAAGCACACTTAGCTGCGGAGTCCTCATTATTAGCTTCATAGTTTTGTCTCATAAGACACATTTACAGTTTTAGATCATACTATTTATTTATACAACTCAAGAATTCTCTTTTCTTTTCAATGTGAAATGATTTATTTTTGTGCCCGTCTTATCACTCATTAGGCCTTGAAGCTTACCAGGAGCTGCTCCTTGCACTAATTATTTTCTTCCCATGAGATATTAATTACCCCATGATGACTTCTTGCCCTCTTTAGCCACGGGTTGTCACAAAACCAGTTTGGACTGCACTGGTAAGAACTAGTTCTCTTTTTTTTTTTTTTCACTTATAATTAACCCACCTCTCTTCTCATCTCCTCCTCTCTTCTCATCTCCTCCTCCCTTCTCTCTCTTTCTAATCTCTCTGAGTTTAAGAATTTCAAACTTGCTCTCATAAAAATTTTCATAATGGCTTCTCCACATGGATCATTTTGATTGCTGATAGAGGTAGCAAAACAGGTTGACGAGTCGGGTTCTACTCAGCCCCGATCCAACCCAACCCGAATAACTTAACTAGAACCCGACCTGACCAAATTACAACTTGAAACCGATCAGTTTAATAAATGGGTCAAAATTTATGACTCATACTTGTAATTTTTGGGTTGGGTTTGGGTAAGGTTCACGGGTTGGGTTATATATTACTACCCCTAGTTGCAGATTGGCAGTGAACGTGGAACACAAGATGAACACATTAAAGAATTGCAAAGGATTGCGCCTCCGTCAACAATGAATTTGACATGCACACAAGAGGAAGGCAGTTCATCTTCCTTATTCTCCCAATCATTGATAACTGCTTCCTCCACCATTTCTCTAGTCTTCTGCTCCAAAAGAAGTATGCATAAAAATATTTCGATTTTGTTGCCGCTGATCCTAGTAAACTAGATTTGGTAGATGTCATTTGTATGCTTTGTAAGAATGTATATACGAATGTATGGGTAGCTTCAAAAAGCATTTGGTGAAGTCCAACTAATTCAATCCAAGTACGTGTCATTTGATTGAAGTCAAGCATACCCAAATCTAGTTAAATCCACAAGGTGCATTTCAACTGTTTAGCTTTTCAATTGAGAAAGCTATAAGTGGTTTGATACAATATGCTATTTTAACTGAAATACAAAAAACAAGGGTATCTTGATTACATATGTAATTATTTACAACCCTAATATCAAAAAATATCACAAAAAAATACTAAAAAAAGGGTGTTAAAGATGTATAAAAAATATCTAAAAACTCTAATTGAATACTTCAAAATTATAACTTGTTATATTAGTCTAACTTTCGATATTTAGACTAGCACAAACAATATGAACATCTCATTGTTACTTACCATTAGATAGACGACCAATAGGCTTTACAAAGTCAAAATTTATCTTTAAATTATTTAGACTAATCTCGTACTAGTCACACTATAGTTCTGTATATTTTGATTATCATAAGATTTTTTATATAGAGGATATAATACTTTCATGTACATTAAATAATGCACCGAATAATACATCCTCAATTATTTATTCAAAAGACTTATTATCTTTGATTTTAAATAATGCCATTTTCATGTTAGGTGTACTTATCATGTGACGTTCCAGCTACCAATACTCGCCCTCCATTTTACAATTAGTCGAGCCACCTGTAACCAAAACATCAGAACTTACAGTTTTTTTTTAACATGTAACATATAATTAAAATCACTTGCCACAATCCTTTAATATCTTTCTCTATGTCTCGTATTCCCTTTAATGTCATACCTGCCACCAAAAATGGCAGGAGTTCGTTAATACAGACTTAGTAGATAAAACAGTATTCAAATAACAATTATCAAACTTAATACTGTATAAAGACTGAATAGATCCGATGTATTTAAAATCAAAGAAGAAATAGAATCAATATAATTTATCTTCTTTGTAATAATTTTAACATGCAAGATATGCTTTTTATGACATATACTAGAATTACTATCAAATTGCCTTTTCTAGAATTTAATAACTCCATTTATTTCATTTATGGGCCCTAGGTTTCTCAATCAATCACCTCAAATGCCTCAGTCATTTTAGAGCTTGTCACCTCCCCGTGAGTAACTTTTTTTTTTAATGCCGTCGCGTCAATAATCATTATCATAAGGATCCTTTCACAATGACTCTCATTAACTATTTTTATAGAAGTCATCACCCCCATCAGCCCAAAAAGGGCATTAGACACCGTCGCGCCAATATCATCTAATTTAAGCTCGAGCTAGGCTTGTGTGATTGTTTGTGAGAAACCTTTTTTTTAGTAGTCAATATTACCTTCAAATCATGAATAAAAACACCCTTACTTTCTTTACTAGATTAATAAGCTTTTTGTTTGCATTAACGTTTTAGTCCTTTAACTCATTCTTCTATTATAACATGTACGTTTTTTATGTACAACATTAAAACTTAATTTCATAGTTGTTATGGCATTACAAACATTAAATGAAACATAACATATAGCATATCATATTTATGATATACGACATGATCATTCTTCATATCCAAAAATAAACATAAAGTTTGTAAAGATAATATATCACATTAAATAAGATTTCAAACTTCATGATGTAATAGAAATTCATTTCACATGATCTTATTGACTAAATGCAAAGATCTATATGTATTACTTTGTTATGTCCATCAATCATTACTCCACTTGTCTTAGCAACATATAAGGATCAACCTTAACAATTTTCACAGTTTCACAATAAAGAAAAAGATCATCTATCTTAGTTCAGTTGTGATTTTCGCTTCCTCCCTACTCTTCTACTTTAAACTTTTTTCTCTTTTCCAATCCATTGCAGACTCATATATTAGAAAGAAGAATGTAACTTTCTTTCCCATTCAGCTCACATATGAAAATAAATATAAATTTCTCCTCTCTTCTCATACTTAATCATGAAGTTGATATTCAAATCTAGTCAAATATTATCTTTTTCTCTAATCATTCATCTAGATCTAAATTAGAAATAAATATAATATATATAGCTTATACTTAAGTTAAACCCCAACTTACCAGCCAAACTATCCACCTGAGCCAAGCTATTGCTTATTTATTGATAAACCTTCAATTTAATCTCATGAATTCTCAGTCAATTTGTCTCTAATTTTCTTAAGTTTTACATCTTACATTCCATAAGAACACGTCTATTGAAATTTCTTTGTAACTTGAAACCCACTTAATAGATCAAAACAACAATAAAACGATATCAGGAGATTTATTTCAAAATTTCACCGCATTAATTCATTTTCAAAAATATCATAATTTCATAAACACAAATTTAAGGGAAAGAATTACCTACTTTATTTACCATTTTGGCAAAGCTTGAATTCCCTCTTTTATTGCTTTTCTTTTTCTCTTCCTTCTTCTTCTTCTTCCTCTTCTTCTTCTTCTTCTTCTTCCCTCCATGGCAGTAGACAGAGAGAAAAGAAGAGCTGCTGCTGCTGCTTCCTCTTCCCAGCTTTTTTTTTTTTTATATAAAATCGTGGCAGAGAGGGAGAAAAGCATGGGAGAGGCGGTGTTGGGCGCTGTTGGCTGTTGGCCGTTGGTAGCCCCATAGTTATCTTTTTTTAAGAAAAAAATATATTTTAGTTCATCAATTTTCATATTCTTATAAAGAAGTCCAAAGACCTTACATTTTGGTCCAAATTCATTTATTTGGGTCCAAATCAGCTTTAATTTTTAAATCTCAAATCAAATTCTTGGATGTCACATATCATATCATAAATATTTGTTAGTTGTACTTTTTGTCCACCCCAAATTGATCAAAGAATTATAAATGTTAGTAAATTAATTAGAAACTTGAGTGGTAAACGATAATGGAAATAAATTTGTTTGCAAGTGGCATGCCATTTGTTATATTTTCATTACCCAAAGAAACTCGATGGAACTCCCTCCATTTTTTTTTTGAGACAGTTATATTTTAAGAAAACTTAATTACACATTACTATCATATGTGCATAAATAATGACCAACTCCATGTCTAATGTAGATTGGATTTTTCTTAGAGTGTGTATGGATTTACTAGGTATTTTAAAGAATGCAACCAATACTTTTTCTTCTTGTTACTCTTCGACTTCATTTACATTTTTACTATACGCATTTCAAATGTATGGATTTACTAGGTATTTTAAAGAATGCAACCAATACTTTTTCTTCTTGTTACTCTTCGACTTCATTTACATTTTTACTATACGCATTTCAAATGTTTGAAAATTTTGTAGAATTAGAAGTTATGTTGATTTAAATTTATTTACATATAAAATGGGGTAAAATTTTAAAACTATTGGGAAACAATTCCTTCGATTTATATTTTATAATCTTTGTTAGGTCTCGACCAATGAGAAGAATTGACCGATGCCTTCTTTTATTCGTATTCTAATTTCTAGTAGTAGGACCAAAAAGCTATCAATTCTCGAAAAAAGGTTGATTATAATTTACTTTGAGAAATATTTTCTTTGTATTATAAGGATAGCAGTGGTGGTAGAATGCTACATGAGACTTCTGCAAGTTCTACAGGAGGGCTTTAAAACTCTATCTAGATAGCAAAAAAATACCTAAAGTGAGTAGCATTGGCTGGTTAGGGATAGATGACTCGAAGCACACAATTGACTGCATTAAACCTAAACGAGCTTCAATTCTATTTGGGTTTTTCACATCCAACTAAAAGAAGACTTCAACTTAATGTTGTGGTGAAAAAAGTGTTAAACTGCATTAATTTTGATGATTATAATTACCTTAGAATTAATAGACTAAACTCTATTGCTTAGTGTATAATCAGATTAATTACAATTTTTAAAAAAAATTGTCTAAGACCAAAGTAAGACTAGGATTTCATTTTATATTTGTTTTCTTTTAAAGAATAATCATGTAGGCATGTATATGTGTGCCAAGGACCTTACTCGTATTTTTCTTAGAAGCGTTTTTTAATGGAATTTGGTCAATCATATTTTTTTAATATTTTTTATTTACTTAATGGTTTAGTGGATTTAGGTCAAGGTATGTATCCTTGTTATTTTGGTACTTGACCTTTTTTAATTATTTCAATTATGTTTATCCTTTCACTTAATCTTAATCATTTGCTTCTGATTTTAATTATCTTCTTACTTTGTTCCTCCAAAATGTCCCAGCCATATGCTTGAACCAAGCTTCTTGGATGGCCAGTTAGACCGAAACTCCCCGGCTAGAGTTTTCCCAATTCATGGCCATTGAACACATGGTTTTAGGCTGGTTTGTGGATATTTTGTCTATTATAATATCCCATCTGATCTACATTGGAAGGAGTGTATTTTTTCTTGTTGCTTCATCCACGAAAGGTGGAAACTTGTCTTTTTGTCATGCCATAAAAGGAAAAACGGATGCTGACCTTCACCTACCCTTGTACTCCATGGCAGCCCAAGCCTTGAGCCTTGAGTTGAAGCAAAAACGGCCTTCTAAAGTCTCATTTGAAACCAAAGTTTTATCTTATGTGGCATACTTCTATTTTCTTACATTATCTCTGTGTCCACTTGGATTGCTATCTTAGTTTTGGGTTAATATTTTGGTCCATTCAGCTGATTTTTCTTATTCTTTTGTAAAAAAATCAATTTTTTCATGTTAAAACATGTCAAAGCACACTTGAGTTGGTTCTTATCCATTGATCCGTGTATTGGCTTGTACACACGGCATATTCTTATTGAGTAGCTTGATAGAAGGCTAAAGATACTTAAGCATTTTCTTCTCCAGCATACTATGCCTAACTTGAAAATATTTTTCCAAGTCTTCTCTGCTGTCCAAACCCCCTTCCTTCAAGCTTTAAATGCCCTCTCTTCTCCTTTAAGCAAGAACTTGCAAATTTGTTTTATGGAGGTCAACAAGGAAAGAGATTAAGTGCTCTCTAAAGTGATAAAAAACTGAAGTGCTCTTTTTCACTGCAATTATTCTTGCTTCTGCTTTTCTATTTCCTTACAGCCAGTGTCATTTTTAATGTTTTGAACTTTACCTCTATTTTCTTCATTTCACACGTGAAGGGAAGCAATAATGTTTGATTGGTTTTTAGAACTTGCTTCTTAATTCTTTTCTTTAACTTACTAATTTTCATCATCTTATACTCTACTCTTCTTCAAGCTTCTACATAATACAACAACAACAAACAAGCCTTTATCCCACTAGGTGGGGTCGGCTACATGGATCCTTTATTTCTATTACACTCTATCAATTAACAAATCCTCAAAGTATGCGAGATCATTCCTTATCGTTTCTTGCCTTATCTTTTTTGGTCTCCCTCTTCTTAAGCTTCTAAATAATGTCATCCACAATAGTTTTTTGGATTTATATAATATTCTTTCTTGGCAAACTTATGCAAGCATGGATTTCACAATTGTAATTTTTCTTCTTGCGTCCAATTGGTCCTTATTTTGGCTAGTTAGCTAGCCACTTTACTTGGCTTTTATTTTCTCTGTTTTGTGTGGGTTGAGATGTTAGGATTGAGCCCAATTAAAACTTGGATTTGGTTAGGATTGAGCTCGATAAAAATCTAAGGGTTAGATTTGATCAGGCAAAAATCTTGAGGTTAACTTATTGTCTTGAAAAAAAGGAATTTGAACTAGTGATTTGTTGGCTTTGGTTGTCATTCAAAAACTCATTTTAATGGAGAATTTTCACTTGAGGATAAATTGCTTGTGCATCTTGATTTCATTGCTCATTTTTATACTACTATTAAGTCGGTTTTCTCTCTACTAACGTTGCGTTTACAATTAAGCCAACGTAAAGTATTATTTTCAGGTATTATACTTATTTAGTAAATTGAACTTTAACTATTCAAGTTTAACATAACTAGGAGTTAATTTGAGATTGGTTGTTTGATTTTTGAAATTTGGCTAGTGACTGTGTTTGCTAATTGTTGTAGAATTCTTGAGCTAGTCTGTTGTCCGGTTTTCAGAATATGCCTAGTGATTTTATTAGCTGATTTCTAAGTTATGCCAAATAAACTCTTGGCTAGTTTTTCTCATTTTTTACAAACCTATTCTTATAAACTAAACCTCAAAATTTTAAAACTCATGTCTATTTAATAAATATTTTTTAATTGATTAAAATTTCATTAATTCTAATTCATTGTCCAGCCTTGGAAAGCCTCTGGGCCAAGAAGGAGAGCTCTAGATAGTTCTCAACATTGGCTTCCATGGCACATAACTTGATATAACACAATCATCTATAATCGCATCAAAGTTAGTATTCTCCCTAATAGGGAGAATTATTGGAGACTTTGCAGTAGCCTTTCACCTATGACATTATGCATGTTTATTTGCCTTAAAAATTGGTTTGATGCGGAACATTAAAACAAAATCTAGAGCAATATGATGAGTTTCAAGATAAGTTATCTGAAGAAGAAGAGTATGTACAACAAATACTTGCTCTATATGATGCAAATTAATCTTTTTTTAATTTCAGGACATGTATCTTTTTAAAAAACTTTCTTGGCTTTATATATATATATATATTGAAGTCATCTTGGCTTTATATTTACATATATACCTCTTATACAACAAATATTTAGAAAATTCAGTTTAAGTAAAAACATTTAACCTTGATTGTGTATATAAGTAATATATTTGTATACTTACGTATTTGTATATAATACGTATATACATGTGTTTATTATATTGTAAGCTTGCATATTGATTTATAAATATATATATATGTATATGTATATGTATGCATACATTCGTATTATGTATGTGCTTGTGTATTTATGTAAATATACATAAATACACATATAGGTATTTATGTATATACAGGCTCTGAAACTGGAACTTGTTCGGTTAAGAACCGGTTCCATTAAATTGTGGATTCGGAACCGGTCCCTCAGCCAACTTAAACCTCGAACCACCAGATGCAATTTACTCTTTCTTATTTTGTTAGTTTCTCTTTAGTTCCAGGAATCCTTGCTGTCCAAACCTCTCCTGAAGGGATTTTCTGGAACATAAGCCCTTCAATTCGTGCAACACAATGAGTTGGAGCTGAAAATTTTAAAAATAGTGTTTTTTTTTTCTTTTTCATTGTACTTACAAAATAGTTTCTTGCCTTCTGTTTTGATCAAGAACTTCCGACTCTCTTCCTTAGGAGCACTGATAAATAAGTGAGCCTAAAATTGTAGTGTGAAGTCTAATTCTCAAGTTATAATTCGTTTTACGATTTTTTTTTCTTGAAATGTGGTTATATTGGCAATATTTGAAAATAATTTGCATATTTAATCAGATACAAGTACTTTTGTGAATTGGCTTCATACATTCCTTTATGTAAAGGTAAACTGCACCGTAATCTGTGTCACATGATAAGAAGATAGTTGGTGCCGTTATGAAGGTGAAAAATTGTCACAAAAAATAATTGTTTTTCTTTTTCCTTCATTCTGTTTTAGTAATTTTCTGCATTACTTTTTCATACCAATATCAACTTTGTTACTGCCCTTTTCTTTTATGTTGTCTTCTTGCTATCAGCCTCATTAAAATTATTTAGGATCAGCTTTAAGCATTGAAGATGCACTGCTAATCATTAAATCATATTATGCAAAAGGAAAATATTTTGTAGACCTGAAAAATCTATATGAATTGCATCTAAGATTCTAAACAGTATTTTAAAAGAGGTCATCAAGAGTCCAATGTAGTCACATTATGCCTTGTATTTTAACTCATTATTTTATAACTAATGTATGCCATATATATTTACGCGTATGCTAGCTTTAATTGAACATTTTGATTAAAAGCTAACTTCAGCTCTTTTTATTAGACGCCCAATAGAAGAATCAATTCACATTTGAGATATTCTTCTGAAAGTTTTCCTGATGTGAGAAGATCTACTGGTACTGAAGGGTCAAACACAAGAAGAGAGTCATCGGTGGCCACCAGAATCTCTACCTCTGGGGATTTTAACGCTCATTTGGGCCAAACTGCAGTTACCCGAGAACTGTTTGCTACCTCTCCCGGACTGTCTAATGAAAGAACTTCCTCAAAAGGTAGTTACTATGCACCTGTTTTTGTTCAGTTGGCTTAAATTATGATAGCAAGTTTTTTTCTCCAGTTAATTTATTTCAACAATCAATAGAAGATTTTATATATGTAAACACGGAAAGAATATGCACATGAAATAGGACAAAAATACCTCATCATTAGCTTACAAAATTGCCTTCGAAGAAGAAGGAAGAGTTGAGGAAGAGTTGTCAATCTTTTATGATGAGCAACAACAACGATAGTAATTAACAAAAAAAGGCACAAGCTACATTGAATTCTTTACTGTATTCAAAGAGAGAAATCCATGGTAAAAAGTGACAACAAAGTTCATCATGGTAATATACTTTTTATGTTTGCTTTCTTGGTCATCAGAAATCTCATCCTTGGTTAATAAGCCAAGTTCTGAAAAACTTCTGGCAACTGCAGATGAGGAAAATGAAGAAAAGAACGATACAGGCAATGAATTACAAACCTACCCTTATGAACTTCTGAAGGTGTCGTCAGGCGCAGCACTACCTGGTATAGATATTACAAGGCGTGAGGTAATATTTAAGTTCCTTGTAAAAGAATCCATTTTCTTATAGATAAAAGAATCATTTTTGCCAGAGGAGAGCAAGTTACAATGTCACTGTTTCACAATAAATTCATCAATACCATCATGATTTTAAAATCAGTGTATAGTTATAACGATAATTCAGCAAGAAGGTTCATTTTCATTCAGATTGATATCAAATCTATATTTTTTGGTTTTGAATTTTGTGTTTGACTACAACTCAATTTCCAGTCGAGGAAAATTCAAAGTTGATTTCAAGTTTACTTGAATATATATGTGTACGTTTGTGACAAATATAAAAGTAACAAAGGTAACAAAGTTTATTTTCTAATGGATATGAATGTAACAAAGTCTGTTTTTTAATGAACATTAGTCCAACAAAATATCATTTAAATACTGATGAGCCAATTGAAAATGACAACAACATTTGTAGCATTCGACAAAAGGTTAGTTATCACTAAAATGGATATAATTTAAAGACAAGGATGAGCCAACTGAAAATGACAGAATTTGGATTAGTTGAGTAAAGGTTGGTTATCCCAACCACAAATTTACGTTTTGCCCAAACATAGCAGTTTCCTTAAGTTTGTTTGAGTTTTGGTTAGGATCTATCCAAAATTTGGTAGTTTCAATAGCCGAAACTCACGTCCTTAAGGAAATATTTCTTAAAACTTAAATTTTTAATAAAGAAATCAAAGATTATGGCTTGCTTTGTGCTGAAACTTGTTGGAATACATGCTTAGGACTGCTGAATTTGTTAGAGTTTGATTGAGTCAAGTTTGTTCCTTATTTTTAGGAGTTAGTTATTCAGTTTATCATGGCTATTTTTTAGGAATTTGTTATTTTTTAAGCTTTAAATTGTAATGCTTTATGTTAATGAAAGTATTCTGATTTCCCTTCAATCTGTAGCAATTAGTTTCAGTTTCCTCTCTCTTTTTCTCATTGAAAAATTCCAACAATTGGTATCAGAGCTTTCTTCTTAAGGGACCTGTGTATAAGTTTGAGCAGTAATGGAGACCGAAGCTAGTTTCTCCTCAATTGTTCCGCCGGTGTTCGACGGAGACAACTACCAAATTTGGGCAGTACGCATGGAGACATACCTGGAAGCTTTGGATCTCTAGGAAGCAGTGGAAGAAGACTATGACATTCCTCTTCTCCCGGACAATCCCACAGTGGCTCAAATTAAAGCACAGAAGGAGAAGAAGACAAAGAAGTCCAAGGCAAAAGCTTGCCTGTTTGCTGGAGTTTCCTCCACGATCTTCACTCGTATCATGTCATTAAAAACAGCAAAGGAGATCTGGGATTATCTCAAAGCTGAGTATGAAGGAGATGAAAGAATTAGAGGGATGCAAGTGCTGAACCTAGTTCGTGAATTTGAGCTGCAAAAGATGAAGGAGACAGAAACTATAAAGGAGTATTCTAACAGACTACTCAACATAGCAAATCGTGTCAAACTTTTG
>JAEMOT010003211.1:186886-198940 GCA_019297695.1 Apostasia ramifera | reverse complement strand
AAGGGCTACTGCAAATGAAGGATGGCAATTGATCTTCTAGAGTTTGATGATCACATATCGACATTCCACACAGATGTTTCTGGACCTCAGAGAACTCCCTCATTAGCAGAATCCAAGGTCGATGAACACACCGCCGCCGCTACCGAGGGAACTCCGGCGGGGACCAACGTTGAGGAGCCCCTGCCGGAGTCGAGCAAAGCTGAAGAGCAAACTGCCGCTGCAGCTAAGGAGGAGGCCGAGGCCGAAGAACCTGCGATTCCGGCAATCTCGGGATCCCCGAAGTGTGAGGGGCCCGTGGAGGCCTTGCTGGCGACGGAGACGAATTCCGTGGTGGTTGACGAGGACGGTGCCAAGACTGTTGAGGCTATCGAGGAGACCGTCGTCCCCGTTGCACCACCCGCCTCCGCCCCCGAAGAGGTGATTCCAGCGGCAGAGGCGGAGAAAGACAAGGAAACTGTAGCAGAGGAAAAGAAGCCGGCGTCGCCGGCGGAGGAGGTATTTATCTGGGGAGTTCCTCTTCTCGACGACGAGAAGAAAGGCAGTGCCCTGCTGAAGTTCCTCCGAGTGAGGGATTTCAAGGTAAAGAATGCTTTCGTCATGATCAAGAATGCTGTGATTTGGAGGAAGATTTTAATGGATCTCAATTTGGAGCAAAAAGAAAGTACTGAGATTTTTGTTGACAACCAAGCCGCCATTGCCATTTCCCATAACCCTATGTTTCATGGGAAAACTAAGCATTTTAACATCAAGTTATTTTTCTTAAGAGAAGTGCAGAAAGAAAAATTTGTGATTCTGGTTTATTGCAAATCTGAAGATCAGTTGGCAGATTTGTTTGTTCCTTACTTTTAGGAGTTAGTTATTCAGTTTATCATGGCTATTTTTTAGGAATTTGTTATTTTTTAAGCTTTAAATTGTAATGCTTCATGTTAATGAAAGTATTCTGATTTCCCTTCAATCTGTAGCAATTAGTTTCAGTTTCCTCTCTCTTTTTCTCATTGAAAAATTCCAACAAAACTATCGAAACAAAACTATCGAAATTGTCGAATCTACCTAAACTAGTACTTCCAATTTGCAAGTGAAACTGAAACCGAAACTATGCTTTAAAAAATTGATCTAAACATGACTTTTTTATATCAGAATCATGAGATCTTGTTTTTCTTTTGAAATGACTGCTACTAGTTTGATGATACTCACGTTTCTTTTCATTAAGAGAAGTAATTAAAGAACAGAACACGTGATTTCATGTAGGCTTATCTATCCAATTGTGAGTTCAAAGAGACGTTTGGAATGGTAAAGGCAGCCTTTTACAAGTTGCCGAAATGGAGACAGAACAAGCTGAAGCAGGCCCTTGCTCTTTTCTAAGGTAGCTTGTCCTCAGTTAACTATTTGATTCTTGCTCTCAAAAAGTGCAGCAGTACGTTTTTAGCATACGATATGCGTAATATTACAATAGTATATTAAATCTATTTCTAAATAGACACGTATATTGCACAATGTACCTGTGTATTGACTGTTTCTTCTCTTATATATATATATATATATCCATATTTCTTTGGATGCGTGTTCGTACGAATGATGAATTTTTTCATGTCAAGTTGCAGGAAGATTATCATAGTTTTAAGCAGCCTCGAAGACGAAAAGTTTGGAGCAGTTTGGATGTATTGGTAAAAAAAACCTTGATACTTAGTTCTTATTTCATGCATAATTAAAGCTGTTTTGTGTTAACACTGTGCAGATAATAACAGAGATTCTATTCTCCTTTTTTTTTTTTTTTTTCTGTTCTTTAGAATTGTAGTAGATCCAAGTAGTGAATTCCTCTGTGTGGCATGGTTTAGCTGATATATGGTTATCTGCCAGCGTTATTTATCTTGCTCATTACATTCTCATTGTGAACTGCACTTCTATTAAAACATAAAAATTGCTTTATGTTTTTTTAATTTCTTCTGATATAAAGGTCAAAAGTAAAAGATTGCTTCAATATGAGGGCGAGATTGGCATGGCAGTGCTCGCAGCTGCAGACCTTATCGTCGAGATGCACCAAAAAAAAGCTGACCCATCTCTCACACGATCGAGGAATGGCTATCATGATCTGAAGGCTCTTCCCCCTTGGGAGACTGCACCGCAAGAGTCAACTACTTGACGGACAAGGAAGATAATGAGAAGTCTTGTTAAACAGGTTTTCTTTCTTTCTATACATTTGATATCCTATAAAAAAAACCTAGTAAAAATTGAATTTTTTTTTTTAAAAACCAGTAAAATAGTTTTTATCAAAAGAAAAAAAACTAGTAAACTAGGGCCTGCTTTTTTTTTTTTGTTTGAATCAAATAAATTCAAATATTTTTAATCAAATTTTGAGTCATAATTTCCTGAATTGAATTTTGAGACAATGATGACTCATTTAACATTTTTATGAATTTCATTCTTTTCAATTACTATTTTTTATAAAATGTTATTTTTTGAGTTAATTTTGAGATATCTTTCAATCATATGAATTTTTCATTTTGTTGGAATATCTTCAGGAAATTATTTAATTTTTTTAAAATTATACAGATATAAAAAAATTATTTTAAGGGGCGTTTGGTTCATTGTTATCTCAATATTATGCTATGTAATCTAGTAATGATTTTATAATATCATAGAAAATTATTTACAGATATTATTAAATTAAATAATTATTTTTTTAGATAACATACTATAATATTAAGATAATATTGAATCAAATATTTTTTTAATATTATAATATAAAATAAAATTATTTTATTATTAAAAATAACATAAAATGTAAAATAAATTTAAACTTGTTTATTAAAATATGTACCAAATATAAAATAAAATCAATTTAAATATTTTAATTTTTATATAATATGATATATTAATAACAATTTTTTTGGAGTACGTGTGATCATTTGCATCCAATTTAACTGGGAAAGCATGATGGAGGTTAAGTCGACTCAATTAGCTGAGTCAACTCTGACTGTTAAGAACTACCACGATAACCAATTAGAAAGCTGAACCACAATTAGTCATCTAGTTCACATCTAACTGTCCACATTTCTCCATGCATGCCCCCGACGTCGAAGTATTTTTGAGGCTGGAGTTGAGCGGTCCCAGCCGAGTCTGGATTGGGCTTATGCGGTACGGTAGTTGCCTATGCCGAAGCTCTCCAAACTGTGAACTCTTAGGATCTGTTTGTTTGTGAAGTTAAATTTAATAAGGTTAAAATTAAATTTAGGTAGAGATATTTTTTTATTCAAAATTGTGAATGATGTGAAATAAAATTAGTTATTATATTGAGATATGTGAGTGATGTGATATAAGTTAGTTATTATTTTAGTAATGTGTGTAGAATGTGAAATAAAGTTATTTTTTAATATTAAATTTTATGTGATGTGATTTGTCAGGTTAAAATTAAAGTAGGTTAATGTATAACTTCAAAACAAATAGGGACTTATTGGTTTTGCCGCTCTCTCTCTCTCTCTGTCTCTCATCTTCTCAACGAAAGCAACTGTAGTAAAAGAACTACAATCACTTTCTTCAACAGCACAAGTGAAAAGATGTGGATCTTCAGGATGTTTGTTGATATCCTTTTTCTTTGGATAATCACCCTTACTACCAAGCATGTCTAGAAGATGGATGGCTCATTTCCTTCTCTTATTGGCATACTTTGTTTAAGTGGCTGCAAAATAGTTTATTAAGTTAAGATGACATCAAGTTGATCAGGCAACACAGAAAGAGAGAATAGAGATTGATGTTATCTCAATGTGTAACACATTAGGGCACGTAGCACTACAAATCGATAAAAGCCATGTAAGAATATAAAATTATTTCTGAGTTATTACCTACATACTTAAGCTTTTAAGGCTAGTTGATAACTAGTGATTTAATCAGCCAAAGATCTTAAATTTGAACTCTGGTAACCCATAATTATCTCTAACGTAAGGCTGCTAAAATAAAAAGACTTATACCATAGAAGACAAAAGTCATAGAAGATATGATATGTGTTTTAAATGGTGAAATTTGGTAGTTTAACTCGTAGAAGATAGAAGTCACAAAATGTCATGCCCCTATTACCATCCTGAATCGGGCAAGACGAAAAGGAGAGAAACCATAAAACCCCGATAGATAAAACTCAGAAAATCACACTATAGGCCCCGTTTGTTTTCAAGTTAAAAATTAATTTGGTTTAACTTTAATCAGACATATCACATCACATATAAAATTTAATATTAAAAATTAACTTTATTTCACATCCTACACACATTACTAAAATAATAACTTATATCACATCCCTCACATATTTCAACATAATAACTAACTTTATATTACATTTTTCACATATCTCAATATAATAATTAATTTTATTTCACATCATTCACAATTTTTAATAAAAAAATATCTTTATCCAAATTTAATTTTAACCTTATTAAATTTAATCTTACAAACAAACAGACTCTATATAAGTTAAATTTTACTTCAATCTATTAAGGTAAGCAAGTTAAAAATTAGGAGACAAAGCAATAGAATGGAGAAGAACTACATATGTATAACATCTGGAAATAAAACTTTCAAGTCAATATGATAAATTCCACAAAGAGCTCATTTGGTTCGAGTTTTTTTTCATCCCAATACAAATTTTAACTATAAAAATCAAATTTATTTCACATCTAACATAAATACGGATATTAGAATTAATTTTATTTCACATTTTACCTATTTTTTAATATTAAATTAATTTTTTTTATTAAATTTATAAGATAAAATATTTTTTTTGTCTAAAATTTAACCCTCGAACTAAACGAGGCCAAAATGTCCGTAGTCCACATAATACATAATTTTCCAACTCAAAGTTAAATACAAAATAAGATGTCATAATAGAATAAGTCTTAAAAACATTAAAAAGCATGACTACCCGTCCTTAATTTTCTTGCTCTTTTCCTGTGTCTGGCCTGTAGAAGTCGTATTTGCCAAGAAG
This sequence comes from Apostasia ramifera, assembly GCA_019297695.1. Lineage (NCBI taxonomy): Eukaryota > Viridiplantae > Streptophyta > Magnoliopsida > Asparagales > Orchidaceae > Apostasia > Apostasia ramifera. Next base: position 193,968 of record JAEMOT010003211.1, on the reverse strand, counting down.
GCATCAGTAGACTAACCCCAAAACTGAGTAAGCAAGTACCCACACTAAATAAAATCTAATCAAACATGCCATTTCATATTATGATCCCAATAATTTGAGTCTTGTGGTAATAAGTTTAAACTCATCGTAAGCATATATATATATACTCAAAGTAAGATAAAAAAATCAATTTATTTTCTTATTTATTTATATATTACTTTTTTAAGTATTTCTCAGAATATCGCCACTCTGCCCAAAGAAGGTGAAATAGTCCTCAACAATAACCCTAAATGCCATAGCATAAAAAATTAAAGTTAATTATATCATCACCAGTAGACTGGAGATTAACAACAAGCTATGAATCATCCTTAGCAATTATTATATAAAATCATCAATGCTTAAGCTAGGCAGGTGCATATACCTTGAGAAACATTAAGCTTAATCCGTTGTTGCAAGTCAAAAATCTAAACTTTTTCCTTTCAAGCCTGTAGCTTGCTTTCTATTTCACATTTATTTTAAGTCCTCTAGACTTAGTGCCTTCAATGACACAAGTTCATTAATATGGCTCATCAATAGCACCTACTATAATTATCTCATAATTAATCAGTAAGTGGTGGGATTACGATGCTATTAGACTGTCGATTTATTTTAAGCAGGATCTATACTCAGTGCCCGAGATCTCACCACGTGGCGTCAATCTGGATGGAAGATTGACACCAACTGATTTGATAACACACATGATTGGTGGCTGATCAATGAATTGAGAATCTCCATTTAAATAAATTTATTGATTTGAATGAGAATATTTAAAATTTTAGACTGATTTTGTTTATTTTTTTCTATTTTTAGATATTCACATTTGACAAGTTGTAATTTCTTTTTATTTTCATGTTTATTTTCATAATTTGAATTTTAATTATAATAGGCTTATATAAAGGCATAAATTAGTGTTATTTACTCTTAATCCTGAAATGAAATTATTTTGAGTTTAAATATTGTGTGTTTTATCTCGATAAAGATAAAGAGAAGGGTTTGGACTTTAGGCGAGAATCTCTAGATAACTTAAAAAAATGTAAGATATTTTTTCAAATCTTTCTGGTATTTACTTCAATATTTCAAACTCAAGAAAATCCAGGTACCCCTTGATAATTTCGCAGCCCTAATCACTCTTTCCCCTTCTCTCTGCATGGCTCGGAGCTCCTGACACCGTCGATTCGCCGCGCCACCGCTTCACCTGAGCCGGCTCGCCTCGCCCGGCTGCGCCTTCGCCGTCAGCAGGAGGGTTCGCCCGCCGCCGGCGACACTCCTCTCGCCCGATCGCCTAGCCCGCCTGCGCCGATCTTCACCAGCCGTCTCCTTCGCGCGCGACAACTTCAGCTACCACCTCGCGTCGCACGGTCCCCACGCCTCCGCCACCAGTCGATCGATCGCTCTCCCGCACCCGCCGCGCCGACAGAGCCGCTTTTCCTGATCGCCTCATCCGCGCCCGCTCCGATAGCCTCGCCTCCGCCTCTAAGCGGCCCGCCAGTCACCGGCGAACGCCGGCAGCCTCGCCCCCCCTGCTCCTACTGTTCCCCGCGCCAACCTGCAGTCACAACCGCAGCTCTACCTACCGTCGTCTTCCCTGTGATCACTTTCGCTTCACCATCACCACGGATCTTTCTCTGGCTTCCTTCATCTGCTGCGATTCGTCAAATGTGTATCACCTCCGTGGTACGAAATCTCACTCAAGGTAAATCTGAATTTTATTCAATATCTCGAGTATTCTGCAAGATCTTGTGGTAATGTCTATTATCGGGACTGCTTCATTTGCTCACCCGTGTGAACTTGAAAATTATTGTGTGATAAATTGTTATTGGGTATTATTACTTGTGAGCATACCTATATTATTACGTATTCCTAACTATGACTTATTAAGATAAAGTTGCCTTAAATCATTTGGTAAATTTACTAGATATCATTTGGGCTTGTTTCTAAATATTTAAAATCGATTTACTTCTCGAACCTATAGTTTCTTGATTATTATATAATTATCATTAGCAAAATTCTTGAATAATTTTATGCTTATCTGTTAAAATTATTTACTGATCTCTAATTAGAATTACATCACGAATATTGTTTCGCATTAGTAAGTAATCCCAACTTATTATCCATTCTGGTTATAAATTCACCAAGTATGATTAACCACACCATAGCATTAAGATAAACATCATAATTATGAAATCAAGTACTTTGAGATGAAATATTAAGCATGCTGAAATTAGAAATGGTCATTTAAAACATTCAACCAGAACATAGCCTTAGAATTAGTTTTGGAGCAAGTGATGAACATGAAATTTGTAACAAATCAAATAAGCTTTTCGATTGCTATTTTTGGTAACATTTAATTGTCATCTTGCACTTCAAAAGCTACTTTTAACCCGCACATGTCAAAATAGAATTCTAGATAGGTTCTATAGATTGATCTCAATCAACCAGAAAACTACTCAATTCTGTGAGTTTGGTGACGTTTAAGGCACCAGTTTGTAGGTATGGGAGTCCTCAACTAATAAAATAAATTTCACGTAAATTCAATTTCATTGGACATAGGCTTTTTGAATGTGCTAAGCTGTGTCAGAAATTATTTAGATTCTAACAGTTTAGCAAAAATGGTATAAAATCCAATAATAGAGTCAATTAAGAAAAGCTCTAGTTATAGAAACTAAAGTAAACATCTTGAATTAGCACATATCCAAATTTTAAAGCAAACGAATAAGATGTACCCACCATTCTAGCCATACAAATGCATACCTAGCTGCTATAATATTTCCACACATAGCACAAGGATACAATTTCATAAACATGAATTACAAAAGCAAATTTCAGCAAAGCGAAATGTCTCAGCTTCTAGAATTCATATATAACAAGAAAAATTCACCAAGCATGCATTAACTCAACATTCTAACTTGTATTCACCAACGTGCATTTTAATTTACACAAAGTACTAAGTTTGATACTTGAATTCTCAAGTTTATATGCATGGGCTTTGCCTACCTTATATTTGCCATCCTAGTTTGAGTTTTAGCCCAAAATATCCTCCTTTTCACAGCTGGAATGCCCATTGAACTCCTCTCAAAGAAAAGGAAGAAAAGAATAAGAGGTAGATGAGGAAATTAGAGCGTACATTTTTTTTAATCTTCCTAGCTTCTCTGTTAGCTTTCCTCGAGTTCTCCCTCCACCTAGCTCCTATTCCATGGGCCAACTCAATGAAGAAGATAAAACTGGAGGAATGGAAGATTTTCCTTCATCAAAATGCAGAAAACACTTCTCATTCTATTTTCAACCCAAACCACATGGAACAAGTTAGAAGCCATGTGTCATAATCTCTCACCATGTGTCAAGAATGCCACCCAAATCTTGATTTCACCAGCTAATCTCTAATTAATTAAAGCAAATTAATGGCTATTCCCTACCATTAAACCAAGCTAATCTTAATCCAAATCAGCCCTATGCAAACTAGCTCGCTTGGGATTCAAATCAGTCCTAACTTCTTGTATTTGATTATTGAAATAATATCATGCTTCAAGATTTACAATCCAACTCACAAAAGAAATAATTTAACACACATGTAGTACAATCAAAATAAGCAAATACTTGAATGTTACACATAAATATGTTCCATAAATACTTCTCAAAAATTCAATTGAATGATTCCCTTTCATTAATTTTATGATCCAAATTATTTAACAGCAATTCATAGTAACAAAGCTTTACAATCCTTACATCCAAAATGCTAGACATCTAAAACAGCTTTCAAAATAGCATAATTGTGAATCATATTTGCATAAACATTCTTGTATTTCACGTCCTCTAACAAGATATAGCTTTTGATATGGTTTTTCATGACACATTTTCATGGTTCCATAACTAACATAATCCGTTAGATAAGTTTCTTTCCTACAGACAGACAACCAAGAGAAGAATTATTGTTTCCCATGTTTCCTGGTTTCATCCTATAATAAAGTACTTACTTCCTATATAAAAAATACTCAATTAAAAAAACCAAATTGTTCTAGCCAACAGATCGACGGTACAAGATGTGTACTAAATTTTTTGGAGAAACAAAAAAGCCAAACTACAAAGTCTGCAAAAAAATATGAGCCATGAGGACCTAAATTATTATCATTATTTCAATAAATCAATTCAGTTGACAAGGCACTTCTGAAGTATTAAGAACAGGTAATAATTAAATAATAATAAACATTGTACCATATTAACACTTTAATCATAATAATTAAAGAAGATCATAAACCAAAGTCACTGATAAGGTATGTCAAAGCCTCACCATCTCTATTATCAAAATTAAAAAAAAGCTTCACCTTCTCTAATATCTTAATACATGTTCATAGGCACAGTCAGCTCCATGCATGGCTACAACCAATGCAAGGCAATCGACTCCATGAACTGCCATTTTTTTCCTTTGTCACGCCTAAATTACACAACTACTACTTTTTCCTTTTCTGAAAAACAAGGAAGCACTAAATAACAGGGCTGATCCACAAGTCACATTGCCTAATAGGTAAATTCAACACAAAGCAATTTTAAAACTACCCATCATTTTGGTGGTCAACTGATTGGCAGTAAATTAAGTGGAAGCCCAAAATTTGGTTGAGCATTGATAGAGTGTAATGAAAACAAATGATTCACACATAACCTCTTTCTGATACAATTATTTCTAATATGCTAAAATCTAGGGTTAATTGCATTGAGGCGCCTAAGGTTGAAGAGAATGCAAACTGGTCTCAACTTTTAAAATTTTGCTACATTGATCCCTTAGGTAAGGTTTGGTGCTGAATTTTGATCCCAATGGCTATGGGCCAATTAAAATCTAACAAAATGACTTTTTTACCCTAGATTCTTTTTCATCCACTTCAACTCTCTCTCCTTTCTACTTTTTCTAGGTAAGAGGATGAGATAAAATTTAAAATATAAAATAAAAATATAAAACAAAGCAATTTTAAAACTACCCATCATTTTGGTGGTCAACTGATTGGCAGTAAATTAAGTGGAAGCCCAAAATTTGGTTGAGCATTGATAGAGTGTAATGAAAACNTGACTTTTTTACCCTAGATTCTTTTTCATCCACTTCAACTCTCTCTCCTTTCTACTTTTTCTAGGTAAGAGGATGAGATAAAATTTAAAATATAAAATAAAAATAAGTTTTAAATTTAAAATTTAAAAATAAAGTTAAAATTTTCTTTATAAATTTTTCTTTAAATTTTCTATATATTTAATTTTTGCATTTAAAAACATGAGATTAAATCTAAATTTTTTATTTCAAGAAAATAAATTTTAATTTTTATTTTGAAAGATTAGATATTAAATTAGATTTTTTATTTTAATAATCCAATATAATTTAGTTTAAATATTTTTATTTAACAATTTAATAATTTTATTTATTGAAAAATTGGAATTTATTTATATAAAATTTTATAAATTGTAATTTTTAATTTTAGAATTATTTAATATATATATTTTTTAAAATATTGTATTGAAGCCCTTACGATTAGATTCATATTGCAAATTGATCGTTATACACCATATTTCGTGACAGTGTCTATTACAAAGGATCACAAAAGGAAGTAACAACTAATCTTAGAGGCCTATTGCTTGTACTATATTACTTGGGGGACCTACCTTATAAAATTTCAAAAGTTGAAATCAGTTTGCATTCTTTCTCTAACCTCAAGGGGTTGAGTGCATTTTATCCTAAAATCTAACTTGACCATTCATCTATCTCAACATCTACATTTCAACTACGTTAATCTCATAACTATTTTGCCTTAACCAAATATCCCTAATATAGTACAACTAGTCAAATAGTAATTTTGTAAAATGTATCCTTCAACATGATAGGTATCTTCCTCTAGCAATAACACTTTGTACACTATTCCATTTTGATCTACATCGATTCTATGATTAGCACCCTCTTCTATAATAGACTTGAGGTACTATAATTTCTTGCACGACGTGACTACTATCACACCTAAAATTCATTTCTTCTTCTTCTCATTTTTCTAAGATGCACCTCCAAGATTTTAGCCTTTAATTAACTAATTCACAAATTTAATCCATTAGAACTATATAATATGCAAAAAGTAAGCATAAGTTTAACCTACTTAGAACTATATAATATGCAAAAAGCAAGCAGCACGGTACCTCACATTCATGGAACCTTACACTAAATATGCATACTAAATTCATCTATCACCAAAGGGAAAAGATAAATACTCAAAGAAGAATTCTTGGTGTACTCCAATAGTAAGAGAAAATTGCTTCCAATTTCTGCTAATAATCCTCATACATATGTTCACTCCATGAATCATGCCTTTGACAACATTAATATATCTTATTGACACACATTGCCTTTACAATGCCTACCTAAGGACTTGTTGTGATACGTATTATATGCCTTTTCAAGATTAATCTATGAAGATCTTTTTGGCATCACTATACCTTTCTAATAATCCTCGAACAAAAAAAAGATAGTCTCCATTATTAATTATTTTTGCATGCATTAAACTAATAAAATTGGTGTATGATATTATAGCATCTCTTCTTAACATTGGTTCAACAACTCTCTTCTAGAGTTTCATTGTAACAATCATAAGCATGATCCTAGAGATAATTACCACAATTTTGTATATTCTCATTATTTTTAAAAATTGGGATAAGAAGTCTTTCCTCCATTCATTAATTATTAAAGAATCTCCTAAGGTTACCAATGTCACATGCACAATTCCACAATTCAGTAGAAATACCATTAGGTCCACAAAATTTTTGGGGCTTCATCTACTTCAAAGTCTCTTTTACTTTTGATAGTTGAATCCCTCAGGTATAATTAGCATTCCTTTCTTGTTTGAGAGTACTGACATCACCAGAATTATTTTGATGTTTCTGATTGAAGCACCTGTTAGAACATATTCTTCATTTACTATAATATTTTTATATTTTACCAAAACATTATTACCTTCATCTGTAACCCATCTAGCATGGTTCAAATTTTGATTCTTTCACTAATTTAATCAAGCTTATATAGATATAGATTTTTATATATATATATA
>JAEMOT010003211.1:154827-186608 GCA_019297695.1 Apostasia ramifera | reverse complement strand
TATATATATATATATATATATATATATATATATATATATATATACATATATCTTTTTCCCTTCTTTAGTTCCCAACATCTTATATAGATCTTCTAGAAATTTAGCTCACTTCACCGAAAGCCTTCTTAGCATTCTTTCAATTCTCCGATTTCTTGCATATAGTTGACATTCCTTTTCTCCTTGAGAGTACTCATGTCACCAAAATTATTGTAATGTTTTTTTTATTGAAGAGCTTCAAAAACATATTCTTCATTTAGTATGATATTTTTATCTTTCACTAAGATATTATCTTCATTCTTAATGCCACACATGGTTCAAATCTTGATTTTTTCACTGATTTAATCCACTTAATCTATATATATATGTAACCTTTTTCCCTCTTTAATTCTCAACTTCCTACGTAGATCTTCTAGAGATTTAGCTCTCACTTCCCTCAATGCCTTCTTAGCATACTTCCAGCACTTTCTTGTTTGTGATTCTCACTATCAGAAAGCTTTTTGGTGCATCTTATCATTCTCTATTTTCTGTGAATATTTTTTAACTTCATTTCACCACCAAGTTTCTTTCTCACAAGGTCTATTACATTTCAATCGCCCAAGGATATACCTTGCAACTCTTGTTATTCGCCATCTTAGCCCACATGGCACTCGCATCAGTATCAAGTTCCCATTTGCCCTCATTAAACAGTTTCTTCTTAAATTTATTTCTCTTTCTGGATTCCGTGAATTTTTAACATCTAATATAAGTCTATGTTAAGTGATTAAAGCTTCTCTTGCAATAATCTTATAATCCTTACGTATGTTTCTATCAGCTTATCATGAAAAAATAAAGTAGTCCATTTAGGCTCTTATCCACAATGATATTGATGCGGGATAGATAACTGATGATGCAGTTTAGAGATCAGTAAATTATATGTAGCAGAATATTCACAAATTAATGCAAAATTTCAGGACTCAATTTTGTAATGACTGAGAAATTAACTAAACCCGCAAAATTAATTTCTTTTTAAATTTTAAATAAATTAGATCAAAGGTAATTGAAAAATTACCAACTCAGATTAGGGTTTGATTCGATTTTCAACAAATCAAAAATTGGGTAACAGGATTGCAGGTCCTCACAATATTTAATCAATAATAATTAAATTGTACTTAATAATGATAGGTCGCATAGGCGGAACAAATTCGAGCAAATCTCAAGCGAGCAGAAAAATTCAGAATATTTGATTCATCCAGATTAATAGTTTTGTTGAAAATTATACCTGGGCAAGAAATTCAGGGACCTATGTAATTTTGAAAACTTGGCGCTCTAGGTTTGCATCACAGGCAAGGGCGAGCAGGTGCGAGCCCACGACGAAGGAACGAGCGCTCGAGAGTGGCGCTCGATCGCGCGGGTGTGGTGCTTGGGGGCAAGTGCGGCGCGAGCTCGGAAATCGGCGTGCTGCGCAGGGCTTTGTGGGGTCGTTTGGCAGAGCTGTTCCGTGTGCGTCGAGCGGAATAGGCGTGAACACGTTGTCGAAGCTGTTGGCGCACCCGATGGAGAGACGACGCAAGTGCGTTAGTCGGGCGACGTAAGCGGGCAACAATGCGACTGGTGACAGTGATCTGGATGCGTCGGCCGGTGAAGATGCCGTCACCTCTGGCTAGGGATGACACAACACGTAAGCAAGCGAAAGGGATGATGAGTGGGGATCAAAGTGGAGCAAGGTGAATCGATTCGAATGAAAAGAACTTGAGCAATTGGATGGAGTTTAGGGATTCTAATCTAAGGCCCAAGGCCTTCCCTATCCGGGATATCGATTCATTTCAATGTCAACAGTTCCAAGGGAAAAGGCAAATAATATTCATTCAGCATTAAAAAAATAAGAATAATAGGGAGGTATTTATATAGACCTTCGTATAAACTGACTCAATAAATAAAAATATATAATGTAATAATTTTCTCAGACAAACGAGAAAATACCAGACAACATGCTTAAAATAATAACTACAGGAATAGAAATAATTAATACAAAATAAATGTGAGAAACAAAATCCACCCAAAATGAAATCTCCAATCAATCAGAATGAATGAGAAGATTTTCAATCCACCAAGTCAGCAATTCGCAGCATCCATCTTTCCAAATCTGTCTTGACAGTCATTCGATCCAGATCGAAGCAATGTGGCTAGATCTCGGCCGTCAATAATAAACTCTATCAGGAATGAATCTTCGGTCGATCGTGGTGTCCCCACCAACTCTCTCCGGGTGGAAAAGACCCGATTCTGTCGAGTAGGGGTCCTCTCTGCTGTGAAAGACTCGTATAAATTCAAAGAGCACTTAGTAGAAAGCTTTTATGTAAAAGCTTGAAGAAGAGTAGAGTATATGAAGATGAAATTTATATACTAAGAAGAGGTTAGAGGTAAGTTCTAAAACTGAAAATCAATCAAATATAATTGCTTCCTTTCATATGTAAAACCAGGAAAATTAGAGAGGAAGCTCATGCAATGTAGAACACTTGCTTGAATAGAAAAGAAAAGAAAAGCTAAAGGAGAAATTTACTGGAAATAAATTAGTTCAGCTTCTTATCACTTGTAGAGCACTTCAATCTCCTTTCTAAATGATCTTCTAGAAAGAAATTTGCAAGTTTTTGCTTGAAGGAGAAGATTGAATGTTTTTAGCTAGAGGAGAAGAGCTGGAACAACAATAGCTAGCCAGAAGAAATTTTCCAGTGAATGTTGTTTTTCAGCACACCAGGGCATATCCTTTTTGTTCTTAGCAAATAATAAGGATTATTGTTGGCAGTGGACCATTGGAGAGAAGAAGGATTAAAATAGTATCAAATCCATTCAATTACGTCATACCAAAGATATAAAATACAAATATGGAAGGCGTTCCTTAGCATAGAAAATAGGATTGAGCCAATAAATAAATAGCAAGCCTAAAAAAAATCTCGAAAGATTTAAAATATTTCTAGATAAGGTATGGTATGATGGCAGCTAGTCTAGAATAAGAAAATAAATGAAAATGTCCATAACTTCACCCGCACTTAAAAAAAATATAAAGTAGAGCTTAGAAAATTATTTTTCTCAGCTCAAGTCTCAAGGTGTGGTCATAGAATACAATAGTAGATGAGGTGTCAACAATAATTTATCTTTTATGGCAAGACAAAAAGGTAAGCAGTCCGTATTTTAAGGATGATTCATAAAGGTGAAAATAGGTTATTCTCTAGACAAAGTTGGTGGAAATTTTCTAATGGGCAAATAAGAAAAGAGCCACTGGAGAAGCTCCTGACGGTTAATGAAGCTAGACTTGATTTTAGGTAACATAATTAATATGATAATGGAAATCAAGCTCATAAGTAGAGTAAAGAAGAATTAGGAAGAAAAATAATTGAGAATGAATGAGATTAAATGAAAATATAGATGAAAATAAGAAAATAGTAAAGATTAAGAAGCAAATAATAATAATTAAGCGGACCACTAAAACAAATAAAAACAATTTAGGGAGTAAATTAAGAAAATTTAATTCAGTTTAAATTAAAAGTGTTCTGGGAAAAATACGAGGAAGAATTTTAACAAATAAATGCTTGCTTATATAATAGAAAAAAATAATAAATATGAAATGAAGCTTTTGCCTTCTTTTGGACCTGGCCGATTTCCTCAAGCAGAATAATTGACCTGATTACACACTTAACAAGAAAATTTGTCCATTAATCCTAAGGTAATTATACTCATCAAAATCAATAGGATTCAACACTGCACACCCTAAATCTATACTTATTACATGCTACATACCTTAAAACTATAGGTATTATGCGCAAGTGCGCTATATATCCATTCTAATAGAATATTTTATTTTAATGAAGATTCTTACGCTCTTTAGTCTAAATTGTGTTGCATGTAATATTTGCACAATTAGGATGTGTTACATGGAAATGAAAAATTTTAGGTGTTTATTATATAAATATAACAATGTGCTATGTGCTTAAAATCAAACAAAAAGCCCTTTGTGAGTTGTGACTAGGGCTGATATTTAGTCGAGTTTGTGTGAGTTAAGTCAAACTCGAACTCAGTTTTTTAGTTTAGATTAACTTGAAATCGACTCAAAACTGAAACCATTCAATTCCAAGATGACTCAATTCGAAACCATTGATTTCTGATTCGAGCCAACTTGATTTCTGATTCGAGCCCAACTCAATTTTATTGTCAAACGTCAATGTTACAAAATTGAAAAATTGTGCTTCTACCAAGGTTCAATCCATTGGTCTAATGATTCTATGCACCAAGCATTGTTCACTCTACTAGCAAATCTGCTATGTATCTTTTAAAAATTAATGTATAGAAATTTAATTATTTAAATATAAACTTTAAGCCAAGTGAAATTAATTTTTGAGAGGACCATAGTAAACTTGATTTAACCATTTTCTAGTTGAATTGTTGCAAACTCAATTTCTGAGTGATTTTCAAGTTAAGGTTATTTTGCTCGCGCTTATGCCCTCATTGTCTACCTCCTTGCTCCTCAGTACTGCTATAATCATCCGTGCTTCGCTTTCATATGGCAAGCTAACTGCACTATTTCTTACATTCTTTTCCAAGCTTCCACTCTATGTAGGTGACGTCTAGGATAGTAGGAATTTAGATATTCGTCGGCTCTTTCGCACAACTTTGCTTCCCTAGTTTTTCAGTAATTTGCTGCTTCGAAGCTGACGCTCGTGTTGGAAGGGTAAAGGCAAGGGGCGGAGTGGGACATGTTGAGGAACGAGGTGGTGGTGGAGGTTCTTAAGCAGTTTGGCTCATTGTAGACATCATTGCGGCTTCAGAAATTGCCATCTCCCTTTTCTTACTAAGGGAGAAAGGAACTGTGCTGTATCTTATCTCTATATACTGATTCATCTATCTTCTGATAAGGAAAAATTTGTTTGTCAAGAAAATTATGATTTATATAGATTTTTGTTTTCCTTCTGTGCTGAGATTCATAAGGATTTATTTGATTTTGGAGTGTAGGTCTGTGGAGGACTTCTCTGAGGTACAAGGTTAGCGAATGTGTTTCATTCTTCTAATGCTCTGTATATTTATAAAATTTTTGTGCTTTTTCCTTTTTCTTTCTGCAAACAACCTTTTGATGTCCATATTGGAGTTGAGTTCAAAATTTCTTATCTGCTGTACGTGTAATTGATCACTAGCATTCTTCTTGTTAAGTTGTTACATTAGGATTTAGCTCTTTCTTTTGTTCTGTATTATTTTTGATTTATGAAACTGCTACCCTAGTTTACATGAATGTTTGGAATCCCTTAACATAGAAATAGATCAATGTTTAACTTCTCTTGGGCACTTCATGTTAGTTTATGTAGTTCGCTATATTGATTTGGATGGTCTCCTATTAAAGTAAACATTAAAACCAAAGTCAATAAGATGGTGTTTTTGTGACATTATTCATCCTTATTAGATGAGGGCAGTTCTAAAGATTACTGCTGCACAACTTTCTTTTTGGTTATTGTCATATTATTATAAGGAAACAAAATCGCTTGAACTGTAAAGTTTGTAAAGTCATTTCAAGTAAATGCTTGATTATCTAACATCAATTAATAATCTTAGATTTTAAGATGAAGAATTAGAGAAGAAATAGTAAGTCGAAATAATGCCTTCGGACTCGATGGTGAAATCTAAATGATGTGAATAGACATTTTTTTAGAAAAGAGTTCTAGAATATGAGCAATTGGATATTAAAAAAAAGCTGATTTTATGTGGTTGAGGGTTGCTAACTGCATCTATAAGGTTGCAATGGATATGTTGGGAGTATCTAAAGGAAAAATCTCTAAAAAATAAAGCTGCTTTGTGATGGAAAGAAGAAATACAAAAAAAAAATAAAAAAAAGTTTGTTACAAAAACTGGTTTAAATGAAAGAGTAAAGAAAATTTAGAAAAGTATAAAATTGCTTAACAAGAATTAAAAACACAGTCTATAATGTGAAGAATGCGAATTTTGATGATCTTTATAGGAAATTAAATATTAAAGAAGGAAAAAGACATATATGCAAGCTTGTTAAAGTAATAAATAAGAAAATTAAAATTTGACTGGAGTAAAATGCATTAAAAATGAGGATCAAAAAGTACTTTTTAACGATGACATTAAACACAGATAGATGTATTACTTTGACAAACCTTTCAATGATGGTTGTGATAATACAATTGATTTTACTAATTTTAGCATTCAAAAAGAAGATAGAAGTTACTTTTCCATCTGGCGTGTAAGTAAAAGCTAAAGTTGTGGAGGTTTTAAAGAAGTTAAAGTGTAGAAAAATAATAGGATCGAATGACAATCCAATAAATATTTGGAAATATATGAGAGATGAAGAAGTTTCTTTGCATTTTAAATTTTTTAATATGATTTTAAAAACTAAAATCATGTCAAATGAATAGAAAGAGGGTACATTGGTATCTATTTATAAGAATAAAAGTGATTTACAAGATTGTGCTAATTATAAGGGAACTAAGTTAAATGTATTATACTTTAAAAGTATGGGAGAAGATAATCGAGCATAGATTATGTGATGATATTATGGTATCATAGAATCAATTTAATTTTATACTAGATAGATTTACTATAAAAATTATTCATTTGTTCAGAAGTTTAATGAAGATATTTAGAAAGAGAAAATAAGATTTGCATTTGGTTTTTATTGAATTTAAAAATTCTTACGATAAAGTCTTAGGAGAAGTGCTTTGGAGAGTTTTAGAAAAAAAAATTATTTACACTGCTTATATTTAAGTTATTTAAGATATGTATAAAGGGGTTGTTACATGTGTTCGGACATAGAGGGTACTAAGAATTTTTTATGTCCAGTTGGATTACATTAAGGTCTAGCTTTAAGTCCATATCTATTTCTATTGGTTATGAATGTTTTGACTGAATACATTAAAGAAAAAATATCTTGGTGCATATTTTTTACAGATGATATTTTTCTTGTTGATAAGATTAGAGGAGGTTCTAAGACGAAACTCGAGTTATGGAGATAAATTAAAAGTTTTATCTTAGTAGAGCAAAACCTGAATGTATGAAGTGTAAATTAGTCAAGAAAGAAGTACTTGTAGTTAGGAGATGATAATTGATATCAAGTTATCAGGAAGAATGAAGGGTTTAGATTTTTTGGATTGATTATATAGAATAACAGTGAAATAGATGATGATATTATTAGTAGAATCCAAACAAGATGGATAAAGTGGAGGAATGCAATTGGCGTATTGTATGATAGAAATTTTCACTCAAATTTAAAAATAAATTTTATAGAATAGTTGTAAGGCCAATGATGTTATATGATGCTGATTGCTAATCTACAAAGCGGAAATACACAAATAAGATAAATATCATAGAAATGAGAATGAGCAGGTACACGTAAAAGAACAATATGAGAAATGAGTATATCCCCGAAGAGGTTGAAGTAACCTTAATTAAAGATAAGCTCAGAGAGAGTTGGTTTAGATGGTTTGAGCGTATAAATTGTGGGCCAATAAAAGCTCCAGTAAGGAAAGTTATATTATTGAATCTTGCGAATGTAAATAGAGGAAGAGGAAGGCCAAAAATTACATGGCAGAAAACTATAATTAATGATTTTATTTATTTGGAGCTGAATGAAGATTTATTATTTGACTGAGTGCAATAGAAACAAAGGATTTATATAGCCGACCGCACTTAGTAGGATAAAAACTTGATTTGTTATTGATGTTGTCATATTGTTAAAATGATTCTTATCTATTATAGTTATAAATGGATATGGACAAGAATACAACCCAACATAAAGGGGTTTCTCAATAGAATGTGCCAAAAACTACAAACAATCAAATCATTCCTCCATGTAGTTAGGGAGGAGGAAACTTCTTGGTTCGGAATTCAGTATGGATTAGTGAGATGCTGAAATGATGGCAGAGATGAGCACTGATCACTTATATAAAGCTAATGTTCAATTGAAGTTTGCTAAATGGAATCTGTTAGAGATTTATTTACGTAGGAGCCCGTCCGTTTAGTCAGCAACCTTTTAAACTGGCTTTTATATTTGTGAAATAATTTATTCTTTAAAATAAGCTGTAATTAGTCCTTGTAATTGTTGTAATTAATATTGTGGTGTTAATGTATTATTTTTGTTTGTCAATTTCCCTTGTTTTAGCTTTTTATGTTTACTGACTTAAAATAATTCTGTTACAAGCAGTAGTCATAGCAGCTGACAATTGATGGATTTTGTTTGTGTACACTAAAATTCCTCACATTACCTTCCATAGAACTAATGGTTTTTTTTTTTTGAAATGTATAGAACCCGATGGGGTTTTGTTTGTATACAACTTTTGTGATTAAAAAATCTTTGACAAAAAAGAATTAAGGGTTTTTACTTGTTTTTTTATGCTAGTACAAGTGTACAACTTTCAAATGTGGTCTTTAAACGTTCCGCACATATCTTGAATAGTACTTGTATACCACTTTTCAACTCTAGCTCTTTTGGTTCGAGCTTTTTATTTAGCCCAACATAAATTTCAACCGTAAAATTCAATTTTATCACATCTAACACAAATACGAATATTAAAATTAACTCTATTTCATAGTTTACACACTTTTTAATATTAAACTAAATTTCTTTCTTATTAAATTTATAGGATAAAATATTTTTTTTTTCTTATCCAAAATTCAACAGTGGAACCAAAACAAGGCAATTACAGTTTATATTATTTGTATATCACTTTTTATACTACTAAAAAGTGCTATACAGATAACATAAAACACTATTATGAAGTTTAAAAAGTGGCATCCAAGTAATATTTCAGGCCCTGTTTGGTGCGAGGACTAAATCAGGACCAAATCAGAACCAAAATGATACTAATTTAAAAATAATAATAATAATAATAAATAAAAATTTTTAATCATTCTACACAAATTCTAATATAAAAAAATATTATTTTACTTTACAAACTCAATAATTTTCAATTAAAAAATTAATTTTATTTTTACATCCTAGACCAAAATACTCGATTCGAATATTTTGGTCTAGGATGTGAAATAAAGTATATATTTTTATTAAAAATTATTTAGTATGTGAAGTAAAATAATATTTTTTTATATTAGAATTTGTGTAGAATGATTAAAAATTTTTATTTATTATTATTATTATTATAGTTTTTTAAATTAGTATCACTTTGGTCCTGAGTTGGTCCTCGCGCCAAACAGGGCCTAAGAGTTAGATGGTGTGTAATTTGATATTTTGAAAATTGAAAGTTGTATATTAGTAAACCGGCCAATAACAACAACAACAACAACCAAGCCTTAATCCCACTATGTGGGGTCGGCTATATGAATCCTTTGTTTCCATTACGCTCTATCAGTTACCAAATTTTTATCTAAGTCTAAGTAACTAAGATCACTCCTTATAGTTTCTTGCCATGTTTTCTTTTGTCTCCCTCTTCCTCTTTGTACATGGGCAAAATCCAATAACTCAATTTTTCTAACTGGAGCTTCAATCGGCCTACGATTTAGGTGTCCAAACCATCTAAACCGACTTTCTCTAAGTTTATCCTCAATTGGTGCAACACCAATTTTCTTTCGGATATACTCATTTCTCATTCTATTCTTTCGTGTATATCCACACATTCATCTTAACATCCTCATTTCTGCAATATTTATTTTATTTATATGTTTTCTCTTTACAGGCCAGCATTTAGCATCATATATCATCGTTGGTCTTACTACAGTTTTATAAAATTTATCCTTGATTCTGGATGGGATTTTTCTATTGCACAACACACCAGAAGCAATTCTCCATTTTACCCATCCTGCTTGAATCCTGCTAATAACGTCATTATCTATTTCACCATCATTTTGTATGATTGATCCAAGGTATCTAAAGCGCTCTCTCTTATTGACAATTTGACTACCAATTGTCACATCTCCAATATAAGTATTTCTTTCTTGATTAAATGTGCACTACATATATTTAGTTTTTGATCTACTGAGATGAAACCTTTAGATTCTAGAGCATTCCTCCAAAGCTCGAATTTTGCTTTAGCTCCCTCATTAGTTTTCTCAATAGGGACAATATCATCTGCGAAGAGCATACACCAAGGTACCTCATCTTGGATATGTCCAGTCATGACTTTCATAATCAAAGCAAAAAGATACGGATTTATGTACGAAAAAATCTTTTAAATGAAAAATGAAAAACACTTTTTTGATAAAATGAAAAAATTCTTTTCTGATGTTGAGTAAACCATTCCCTTCCAAAGAAAAACACTTTTTGGATGTCTTATAAATTCTGCTATATGTACGAATTTAGGCCGAAACCCGTTTCTCATTCACAGAGCTATTTGTAATTGAGTTGAGAGACTCTGATTTCATCTCTAACCTTTTTACAATTATTTGTCAACAAAAGTATTTATGGACGTGTTCAATTGCAGTTGTAAAATAAACAGGCGTGCAAGTGTTTGTGTGCACTAAAAAGCACATATGGTTGGGAGATTTCTCAATGTGATGTATCATCATTGTGCCAGTTAGTCATGCAAAGATGGATTCCAACACCTCGAAGGGGAAGGGTTCTCAGTTCTCAGGCTACAAACTAGTTCCTTGGTTGAATTGGAATCAGTGGGATGATGTTCGAAAGTCGATCTTCTCATCCTCCCCGATTTTGATTGCTTCAGCACTTCAAAAAGTAAGAGTTTATCTAGCTTTAAAGTTTTCATCTATCTTTGTCTCTCTGGATGCAGCTTATGCTCTTTTCTTGTTCTTGCTCTTAATATTGCTCTTCTTAGATATTGGCCTGGCAGAGTAAAGGTTGCATCCCTGTCGCAATTGATGTGACGGCTAGAATTATTGAGATCCAGCAGATGGATCCTTTCTTTAGGTTCCCAGTATTCTTATAACGTTATTTTAAAATGCCTTAGCTGGCAAGATTTCTCAGATTCCAATGTTCTTTTGTGATTTGGGATTGTAGGCAAAATGGTTCCACTGTCGATACTTTAGCCTCTGAAGAGATGCTCGCCATGCTTTATTGTATGTCTATCATAAGGTATCATGTGACTTGCATTAATTGAGGTATTCTTTTGCTTATCTGTTGAAGATAAAATGTATCATTATGCAGTTTTAAAACTTGGCAAATTTATTCTCAGATATGTTCTTCATGAAGTTAGTTTTTTACTTGCTAATCATTTATTGAAATTTTCTTAACGTTTTTGACATAATATCTTAATTGTAATACGAAGCATGTTTGTACAATGAATGTTATTATTTTATTTATTTATTACTAGTTCAGGGGACACGTACGTTGTGGAACCTGGCCATGGATCCAATGATATAGGTTGCCTACCATGTTAAAACTTGAATTTGAATTAGTCATAGGAGGAATAATGTGAACACTATATAGCTTGCAGGTTATCAGCTGTCAATCGTGCCATATGACTGGATAGGTTTCTTCTCTCCATTTTTAAATTGTGCTGACATTGTTTAGCTTAATTTTAAAAGATTGACTTCATTTAACTCTGTATCACATTTCATCATAATTTTTGAAACAAAAATCTATTTATTATCCCTTTTTTTCATCTTATCTTAAGCTGAAGAAGAAAAACCTTAGCATACTTTGATTATTTTGGCATATTCTACATTATAAATGTCTTAGTCGTGTGTTTTATCTCGTTCCTAATTTTACTATCTAACACCTTTTTATTCTCTTCAATTCTCTCTTGTTACTTTTCTCTTGAACGTATGATTCTGCTTTTGTGGATGTTCACCTACTGAAATGATTTGCAACTAGAAACATCTCAGATCAGCACTTCGAAGGGTCATATTAAGGGTCATATTATCATAAAGTACATATTTTTGAGTCACTTAATACGACAAGTTATCATTCAAAAAAATTAATTCATCAAAAATGATACAAGATTGTTAAAATACACATCAATTAGAACATACGTGTAGCCCTATCCATAATAGCCAGAAATACTAAATGGTCTACTATATGCACAGATCTACATCCAACAACCTTTGCTTACAAACCATCATTTTAGATTGTAATTCTGTCCCCATGATGGAACTTACATAGAAATGAAAAATCTATTCAATGTCCTGCAGTTCCTCCAACAAGAGCAAGTTAAGCATAAGTTAATTTTTGATTTTGCATTAATTGAAATCTTCATACTTCGAGTTTGTTTTCGAGAACATGCATGTTCCTTCCTATGCCATTCTTCAACCAATGGACCTCCTTTCTGGTTGTTTGTCACAGAAAAGTGTGCTAACACAGGGTGTGCTTTCTTGCTTGGCTCCCTTATTCAAATTGATAAGTATCATGTTTCTCTCTACATTGATGAATTTCCATTTCACATATATATTCTTTCATTCCTCTAGAGCCGGAATGGTGTGACATCTTGACTTCTGCTCTGTTTCTTGTACTTCTTAAAAAAAAAAAACTTCTTAAAGTAATAATACTGAACCATATACATTCAACAGCAATTAAGAGTAGCAAATATAAAATCCATGATAAATTTTATTCACTAGCTGCTCTGCTGAATTTTATTAGTTGCATGTTGTTGCACAAACTCATTGAAAACAATACCAAATTGTTAAAATACTTTAAGAATTAAAGGGGATTTACATATAATCCAAAATGAAATTTCAAACCAATTGAAGCTGGATTCAACAAAGCAATCTTTATCAATGCAATACAATCCATCTCATCCTTAATTTTATCTAAGGAACATGGTTAGTTTGTATGATGCGCCATTATGCTGATGTTAAAATCTGCGTTTATATGTTTCAAGTGTACAGAGGTTACATATGTTAGAGCTTCAAGACATGCTGAAGCTTTTTCTATGTTGTTGTGGTTGCGTTTGCTTTCTAACAAGCAGATTTGATTTTAACATCAGTATATCTTTTCATTGAGACTACGAAGGTATAGAAGGAGCTTCATAAAAAATTTCGAATTGCCACATAAACCCTAGGCAGAAATTCCGAAATCCTAGCAGAGAACTAGGCCATGACAACCAATGATGATTCTTTTCTTAAAGCTTTACCAGACTATGTGCAAGTGTCAAAGTTGTAGGCCATAGAGAGGCTTTTGGCTGTGTATGTGGATAGGTATTATAGAAATAGAAAGAAGGGTGGGGAAATTCTCAATCCTCCTATAGTGCCCAATCTTTAGGCAAGTTGATTAAAATTAAGGAGAGCTTCTAGAGTTTTATGTAATAGGAAGGTTCCTAACAATAACAACAACAACAACAACAAACTAAGCCTTTATCTCATTAAGTGGGGTCAGCTATATGATTCTTTTATTTTCATTGCATTATATCAAATAACAAATTTTCATTTAGCTCCAAATATGTAAGATTATTTTTTATAGTTTCTTGTCGTCTTTTTTTGCCTTTTTTTTTTCCTCTTTTTACATCAACAAGATCTAATAATTTAATTCTCCTTACTAAGACTTCTATCGGCTTATATTTTATATGTCTAAACTATCTAAATCGACTCTCTCTAAACTTATCTTCAATTGAGGCCACTCTAACTTTTTCGTGGATATATTCATTTATCATCTTGTCCTCTCGCGAATACTGCGACACTTATCTTATTTGTGTATTTTTACTTTGTAGGTTAGCATTCAGTACTATATAACATTGCTAGCCTTGCAATTGTTCTATGAAATTTACTTTTAAATTTGAATAGAATCTTTTAATCACACAATACGCCGGATGAATTCCTCTACTTTATCCATTCTACTCGTATCTTCCTAATAACATCACGATATATTTTATCGTTATTTTGTATAATGCAAGATATTTCTACCTCTCACTTTTTCTGATAATTTGATAATTGTTATCTGTCTACTACAAGTGCTTCTATTTTGACTAAATTTATATTTCATATATTTGGTTTTTGATTTGCTAAGATGAAAACCTTTAGATTCTAATGTATTTCTTCATAACTTAAGTTTTACCTTAGTACTTTCTCTAGTCCTATCAGCATCTTGAGAAAATCATACAAACTCTTTTTCTGACCAACTATCCTATATATGGCATGAATCTTGAGTAGTTAAGTGGCAAAAGTTTCTTTAAGTTTAATGTAGTTATGATGCAGATGTTGAGATGAGTGGTGACACTAGAGTGGATTGTAGTAGAAATAATTTATCAGAAATAGCTTGGGTGTGACATTTACTAAGGATAAGATGGGAGAAGGGTGTTTAAGATGGTCTGATCATTTTTCATAGTTAACCTATAAAGGGCCTTGTTCATAATTGTGAGGGGATTCAAGTCATGATATTAAAGAGACTAAGGGGTAGACTAAAAATGACATAAGGTATATAATAAAACGTGACCTTGAATTAATTGCATTCTTGGAGCGTGTTGCTTTACAATGAGTTGAATTAAGAAGAGAAGTCTATGTACTTGAGCCAAGTAGTTTGGGATTAGGGCTTTGTATTTGTAATTTGAATCGAGTTCCTCCTTGATATTAAAGACTACGCCATATTGAATTGGCAATAAATTCATAGGGATCATAAGGAATCTTAAGTCAAGCACACTAAAGTTTTGTTAATTTCAGTATACAACTTTTGAAGATTGGAGAGGATTTCAAAATTGGAAGCATACAGCTTTTTAGTGTGTGCTAGATTGGATGAAATTGCTTGAGGGAGATATGTTTAGATTGACAAAACTACTGAACTTCATGTGAACCACTCTTTTGAACTTTGCTGATGTTGTTATCCCTCATAAAGGTTTGCTTTTCTCGAATATGCGGAGTTCCAAGTTGATGGGAGAAAGAAAATAGTGGGGAAATATCTCTTCAATCCTTTCATTATTTCGGATCTAGAAAACTAGAAAGTGTATAAAAAATTTTATTTAATGTCTCTCTCTTGCAATCCTAAGAAAATATTTTCATTATCTTCTTTGATTTCCTCTTCAAGTTTAGCAATAAGAAGTGGAGTTTTGCTTGCAAGGCTTCTGAACAGGACCTGATTTTCACAACTTCTTTGGCAGTAGTATTTGGACTTTTACTCTCAAATTCGATGTAAAATTGATACTTGGAATAGGCTTGATGATTGATTGTTTAGACATGGGCTTTTGAGGCATCTATGGAGGGTATACAACATGATTTGTAGAATCACGGGATGGACAACCTGTAAGATTATTATATATTTGACCAATGTTTTAAAAACCAGATCGAACCAGCCTGTTCAACCGATTGAACCGTAAACTGTTAGTCTAACTAATCAGGTCAAGTCTCAAAACTAGCTTTGCTTAAAATTGGGATTGAACTAGCCAGAACCAGTGTCAAGCCGGAAAACCAGTTAACTGTTGCGGTTGAACTGACTAGTTCATAAGTTTTTCTTGAGGAGCTTTAGTCACAAAATAATATAAAAGGGATTTCATACCTCCCCTTAGCAATGGGCAACTAATTCCCACTATGTATCATACAAAGGTGATAGTAAAAAAGTCTTTTTTTTTTCATTTAGTCTTCATTTAAGTAATTTTGTAAATAAATCACATCATTTGTTATTTATAGAAATAACTTCTAAAATATTGTTATTTAATTTTTATTTTTTTTATGAATCTTTCTACTTTTTATTATTTATAAAAAAAAACTTTATAATTTTTATTATTTGATAATGTTTAAAAAGAATTTAAATGTTGTTAAATTTTAGTTTTTAATCTCACCATGAATTTTATGATGTATTGCATTTATTATTATTGTTGTAAAATTTTATTTTATAAATATTTATTGAATTATTAAATCAGTACGGTTAAACCCTAGTAATATTTTGTATTTAACTCGATATTTTGTATTTAACTTTGAGCTGGGAATATTATGTATTATGTGGACTATGGACATTTTGTGGTATTTATCATATTGACTCATACGGTTTTAACTTGAAAGCTTATTTCCAGATGTTATACATATGTAGTTCTCCATTCTACTGCTTTGTCTCCTAATTCTTTGACTTGCTTATCTTAATAGATTGGAGTAAAATTTAACTTGTAGTGTGATTTTCTGAGTTTTATCGATCGGGTTTTATGGTTTCTCTCTTTTCCGTCTTGCCTGATTCAGGATGGCAATAAGGGCATGATATTTTGTGACTTTTATCTTCTGAGTTAAACTATCGTATTTCACCCTTTAAAACACAAGCTTTTAGGCTGTTATTCAACTTTCTAGAGTGAAATGAAAGGGAATCATTTAATAGAATTTTGTAGGTATATTTATGGAACTTATTTATTTTTTCCTGATGACCTCGATGCTTTTTTTGAGTTTATGTTCTTGGAGTTAAACTACATATTTCACCCTTTAAAAGACGAGCATTTGAGCTTTTATTCAACTTTGTTAAGGCCTAAATTTTATGTTTGTTAAAAATAGGCTATTTCTTTCCAGGACTTTAACTCTGTCTGACCCTACATCTTGCATTTATGAACTGTTTATATTCTTCTGCTGACTATCATTTCTCCCATAGTTGACTATAGTTACTGAATTATCATACCAAATTCTTTCTCAATTTTGTTAAAGTTGATTTCATTTTACAGTTAGTTTACAGCTTGAGTTAGTTTACAGCTTGCTACATTAAATCTGTAGAGAAAGGGTTTTTATCAAAATTTTTCCATGAGGCTGTTCAACATTATTCAATCATTCTCAATTGCTTTCAATTAGGCTAGTCAACGGTTTTGTTGAGCCAGCACACAAGAAAACTGGGCGTTCCATATCTAATTTAGCCGGGGCACTTGGTATTCCAAGAACTTTGGTTGATATTCGGCATGGTAGGGAAGTTTCATCTTTGCAATAGTTTTATGCATCATTTATTATACCTTTGAGAAACTGTGACAGACTTTTGTCCCACTTTTAGAGAGTTCTCATCGTGGTCTTCCTTCACTAAAGTTGGTCCGTTCTGCTAGTGCAACGGTAAAAAACTTTTCATATTGTATTACATCTTGGTTTGCTTCTTGGCATGTTTTTGTTCTCTTGATTTGACTTTGCATATCCTGCTGGTTCATTTGATATGTAATAGGATCTCTACGTAATGAACTTTGTTAACTTGTGATTGAAGATTACTATCTTGATTGAGATTATTACCTTCCAAACGTCGAATACTTTTATCTTCTTACATTGTTAATTTTTTTACTCTGTTTTTTCTCTTGTTTTTCATTTTTAGGCGCTTGAGTGGTTAAAGGCTAATTACTGGGAACCTCAACGAGTTGCAATTCCTAATCCTAGGAAGGAAATAAAATATTGGCTGCACGAGTTGATCATATGTTTGAAATCCTCACATGTTTCAAGAATGCAATCTCAAAAAGAAAAATTGAAACGTGAGTATATAATTTGTATTCTGATAACAATCTATTTAATCATATATATTCATATATATATATGAATACCTGTGATTCTTTCTGTTTCTATGCGTGAATTTTGAATTGAGAGTGTATAGTACTGCCAAAAGTCTTGCAAACAAACTTTAGTTAAGTGTGTTCCTTTAAATAGATGTTGTTTATTATAAATTCCTTTTTTTTGCAAGAATGATTGTTTTTCCGTTATTAAGAACTAATGTAAAAAACTGTCTTCAATTAGTTTTCAAGCCCTTGTGCTTGAGGCTTTAAAGTCTTGGCAATTATTCACTTCCATTCAAAACTTAAAGAAGCACCTTTGTTTTCCTGTTATTGCCTAAGAAGATAAGGTTCCATGCTTGGCATATTTTGCTGGTCATCTATGAATTGATCAAAAACTTTTATGGTAGCATGATTTCTTATTTGAGGATTTAGATAAAAAAACGTTACTTTTCCTTTTGTAGCCTGGCAATAATTGGAAATTGTAGCTTTTGGTCTTAGGTGTTTTCTATTACGTATGATCCTTGTTATTAATACTCACTTCTCTTTTTGTGTCTCTGGTAGTGAAAGATGGACTCATGTTGGAACCTTGGCCTCATTTGGTTGGAGGATTATTTTTTGGTAGGAAAGAGAAAATATATTAATTTAAAAATTTGATGGTAAATAAAGTTATTTTAATAGTATAAGGTATATAAGATGTGAAATAATGTTATTAAAAATTGTGTGGAATTTAAAATACTAATAAAATTTTAATTTGGCTTTTTTGAGTTACAAACCAAACAAGGCCATATTGCAGCATCAGTTTCATATTTGATTAACATGTATAGCTAACAAAAGGAGTCTGTCACTTTCAGTTACTCGATGATGCAAGACAAAATGCTCTAGTACTAAGTTAACGTGGGACAATGATGACTAATGTTTGGAAGGTGGAAGAAAAAGTAAGAATTAAATTAGAGATTCATGAATTTTCACCTGAGGTCCTAGCTCTTTTTTTTGGAATTTAAAATCGATCTAATTTTATGAATCAAGATTCAAATTTCATGAGTCAAAAGGGCAGATGTATAAATTGGAAATCACCTAACGTCACAACTCTAATTTGGCAAGTGGAACTAAAAAAGTTTATTTTAAAATTAGATAAAATCTAGTTTAAAATAATTAAGCCAAGCCTATCTAATAGATAAAACTCTCAAATTCAAACTAATTGATTTAGTCAAATCATGACACAATCTAGTTATAGTAATGATTGATTCAATTAACTAAATAAAACTCAATCAAGCCAAATAAGGAGTGCAGAATCGGCTTCGGCGACCATAACGGGCTTCATAGGTGTTCACACCAAAGCTCGATTATCCAAAGGCCCCCATCACTTGTTGTTCTCTAGGATTTGGTGTATGCTAGCTGTTAGATGAATTATATTGACCAGGTGAAGTATGGGACTAGCTTCATTGCTGTGTGAAGTTGAATGATATCCAATGGTTTGTTTGTATCATTGTATCACTACTTTTCTCAGTTTCCTGATATTTGCTCTTTCTCTGGACCTTTCAAGTTTTGTTCTATCATCTCCTGCATTGCTCACCTTCCATACCTCATTGTTTGTATATTTGATGTTTGCTTCTAATCTCTCTTTTTCTTTGAGGGAGGAGTAATAGTTAATCCTCAGAAAACATGTATCGACATGTCCTTGACATAAGCTCAATTCACAGCTAGCTGTATATGCTGTCATGAAATAGGCAACTATTTATAATCCTGCCGAGGTTCAAAAACTTTATTTTAAATTAAAATGAAAAATTTTGTGGCAACTTTCAAGGTGTTTTTGCAAAATGATGCTTTAGTAGATAGTTGCAAAGTTAAAGGTAAGTGGATTAAACTGCTAGCATTGTACAAGTATCTGCTATCATAACTCATCAATTTGTGATACCATTAGGATTTACTAGTGGTTTCGTTTGCTTGTGTAGGTGCTAAGAGTACTGCACTGATCATGGCATGTAGCAAACTCTCCCTCATATATCAAAAGTTGCTTGCTTCTAAATCCAATGGTACGTAATATCTAAAGCTATGAAGCACGAGTACGATACGGCGATGCGGATACGATACGATACGGATACGACGATACGCCAAACTTAAAAAAAGTAGGAT
Source organism: Apostasia ramifera (assembly GCA_019297695.1). Lineage (NCBI taxonomy): Eukaryota > Viridiplantae > Streptophyta > Magnoliopsida > Asparagales > Orchidaceae > Apostasia > Apostasia ramifera. Next base: position 167,178 of record JAEMOT010003211.1, on the reverse strand, counting down.
ACGGATACGTCAGGATACGACTGTTATATTTATATATAATATGTTATATTCTCATATTTAAGATATAAATTTACGGTAGATTATAATAACTTATACATTTTGTTGTTATAATTTTCAAAAATATCTTTTAAATTTTTTTTCAAATTAATTATATTTTTTTAAACATTATTAATATCACTAAAAAAATATTATAGACAATTGAACTACAAAAAATAAAAATATCCTTCAACAACTATTGAGTTTAAAAAGATTTTAAATTAAAATAATATTTTAAAATTTATTTCATTACTTTCAACCTATCACAGATCATCTAAGTGAGATGAGAGTTTAATATATATCAGTAAATTAGTTTTAGTTTTAATTTAAATTCGACCTAAATTAATTAGCTTGATGCAAACGACATATAATTGAAAATAACATAGATAATGTACATAAACTCATATATACTAATCTAGTTAAAGTAGATATATGCTCTCCTCTCTCTGAGTCTTAACTAAATAAATAAACAAAATAAAAAAGACCAAAGTTATATTATTTTTATAATATGAGCTTAATTGAAGTAAAAAAAAAATGATCGGTGTCTAACAGAAGCAAAGATAGTATGGTTGATGTAGAAAAACTAGATGATACAGTTGCTTGCGAATACTAAATTCTTTTTCTATTGCAGAAACACTAGCGTGCATTAAGCATTTTGCAATCCCAGTTGTGTGAGTTCAGTATATCTCTTAATCTTATTATTTGAGTCTATGCATGAGTTGTGTGTTTTATGTATAATATATTTTTTATTTTTTATCATGTAGGTCAGATCAACTGTTTCAACATTTTTTTTTAATTAGAAATATCTAAAAATATCGGACAAGTATCGGGCAAGTATCGGGCAAGTATCGAGCAAGTATCGAATTTTTAAAAATTAAAAATAAAAATTGATACGCCACGTGGTGTATCAGATACGTATCAGTGGAGTATCGTGGAGTATCGGTATCCGATACAGATACGTTAGGCTCCACGAAGTATCGGTGCTTCATAGGTCTAAAGTTTCAGTCAGCTTCAGAGATGATCATTTTCGGGCCATTTCTTTGTTGGGAAAGTCTATTCTGATAGTTATAGTTTGAATGCAGTTAGTGTAATATGATTGAGTACTTGATGTAACTTTACATGTGCGTCTTAGTTGGGAAATGTGGCCTACGTTCAGTAAAATTGATTCATGGATATTAGTTCCGAAGGTTTGATTTTTTTCTTTTCTTTTGTTGACACTTACAGGTTCCACAAAACATTTTTCCAAGGTTACAAAAGTAAGTGCTAAGCTCTACTCATCGTACCCAGTGGAATTTGCATCAATATTGTTGGAGCTTTTCCTTTCACAAGCATCAGATATCTCTGATGACATGAACGCAGAACACATTGATTATTCCGAGTGTAGTGTTACAGAGCCAATGTTGGGCTCTTTACATGATCTGAAGATGATTATAGCCAAACTCTCAAATAAAAAACCTAGGCTGTTGCTTAGTTTGCTGAAGGCTGTGCTTGAGATGATTGAAGAAATGGATTCCAGGAGCTGCAAAGTTGGTAAGTTTTTCATCATCTCACCAGAAAAAGAAAGATAAAATGAAACTCACCACTTTTGCCAACCATTTACTTGTCATACATCTGTATTTTTCATTTTTTATGGCATTTTGTTGTTACTTCTGAAACGTCATGCATAATTCTTGTGTTTGAATCAATTATTGGGACATAATAAAGGACTTGCCTAGTGACTAGGATTATTAGCCTTGCTTGATAAGAGACTTACATTTTTTATATGCTTTTCACATCCAACACAAATTGCAATATAAAAAGAGTCTTGCTACACATCATCAGTAACTGACCCATAAATTGACCATCTGGTGGATTAATTATTAATTCGTTAGATTATCCAGTGTATTAAAGCCTTAAATAATGATGGGTTAATATATTGATCAATTATTAGGGCTACATTGTATTTTTCATATAAAACGTCAACTTTTTTTCACATCAATATTAAAAGTCAACTTTTTTTCACATCAATATTAAAAATCAACTTTATTTATCCAACACTTAATATCTTATATTATATATTAATGTATTTTCTCCTTTTGGCCCAAAAATAACCCTATTTACCAAATGCGGGCGTAGTCTAGGGTAGTTCAGGGAAGGGTTATGCATGTGATCTTATTGTTGCAAGGCATATAAACTTTTTGACACTCTTGCACAATGAAGGCATTGTTTTATGAATTCAGTTCCATTATCAATAGGACACAACCCGACTATTTGCACAAAGGATTCATCCTTTTATGGACAAAATTTTGGATTTTCAAGCAAATCTTGAGATAATTAATTCTAAACAAGTTAATATTGACAAAGCTTTTTTAATTCGCACCTTGTTAAGAAACGTTTTGTGTTTTATCATAGTATTTTGTAGTACATATCTGTTTCTTGAATTAAATACTATCACCTATCCTTTCAAAAAAGAAAAAATTTATCACCTCTCAGTGAACCAACTTTTAACTATCGCTTGTGGCTCCTATAATTACTGAAAGCAATTTATGACTAACTAAAGAGACTCTTTCTAGTTATCCAGTCATAAAATCTGTAAAACTTGCCTATATCTTTTGTATTGTCTGTTCATTTCATTTTATGCAAGGACTTATTTGCACATGCACATAAGCAGATGGGAACCGCTTCATTTCATCACAAAAGCAGGCCGATATACAGCAAGCCACTCATCTTCGATCTCTGGTTCCGTTTCTCATCAGAAGTCTGAAAGCCATGAAGGATTCTGGCCAGATCGGACTCATTGAAAGAAACCAAGTTCTTTCTGCTGGTCCTAAATTTTCCCTGATGAACCTCCTCTACAAATGCCTAAATCTATTAGCCCCTGGCGACAAGCATCTCTTAAAGTCAGTGCTTCTTCTAGCTGATATGAGTGGAAACAGATTGTTGACTGAGAAACTCAAGATACTCCCTCTCTTAGCTTTTCTCGACCAACCTCCTTTGCGTACTGATGATTTCTTCCATGATGAGAGCACACTACTGAAAGAGGAAGATTTCCTTAAGAAAGAAGCAGAGAAATTGCATTTAATAAAATCACGACTCTCAAACCATGGCAGCAGAGGCACCGGGCAAATCAAAGGGAACTCTAACACAGCGGCAAGGCGATGGGTGGTCACCAAGTCATGGGTTCCGTGCCCCATTGGCACATTGCCTTGCTCATTTAGCTCCTTGGCGGTACTTCCCAATCTTGATGCTGTAGAAGATGTAACCAGCAAAAGCTTTGAGAATGTTTCCGATGCTGATAAGAAGAGAACGGTTTCTGATATCGAATCTGATGATGATGATGGTGATCATCATCATGCTGTTAAAAGATTGAAAGAAGCACCAGTTGATCAGAGTTCATGTGAAACAGAGAATGTTTCTGCCATGGAAGGGCAGTTGATGATTGGTGGTGTCTGGATGAAAGTGACTGATGAAGAGGTGGCTGCCATTGAATCTGATGTTAGGATTTTTGGATGAGAGGAATTTTCAGGGGAAATCCTGTTGAATTTTAAATATGATGCATTGCTTGTGTGCCATTTGCTAGAAAGAGAGCATAGGAATGATACACCGGTGAATTAAAACTGATGAAGGGGTTATTATGGCTCATAATTTGTTGGTTAACATAAATTTTGTTATGAACTATGCAAGGGTTTGTTTTGCTATTTAAAACAATTGTGTATATTGCATTTTAATCCTGTGATATTTTTTGTTGTTAGATTTACTTCACATATTTTTCTTTCTTCTCTTGATTATTTTGATTTATTTGATAACCATGAAGGTAAATTTGTTGTATATTTATTTGCCTATTTGGTATTGCTCTCTCTTTTCTTTATTTATTAAATTCATAGTATTTGCTTTTCAATTAGTAGGCATTCTAAATTTAATATTTATTTCAAATTGTGAGTCATTTTTCTGGCCCTAAAATTTTTCTAACTCCAAACTTCATAAAATTAACATACAAAGTTCATAGATTGTTCTTTAGAATGTGTAGGTGTAAATAGTGATTTTGGGTTTTTAATATGTAAATAGGTAAGTTTGTTTCGCATATATATAAATTTCTCTTTTTTGCATCTAATATTAAGAATCTTGCATTTGCCTTTCTCAAGATAATTTGCTAAAAATAATCTCATTTTTTTTAATTATTATGGAGTCATGATCCATCAACAAAGGAATTAGTTCAATTGGTTGAAGTTTGGATCATATGCCATATGCAATGTTATACTAATGGAAGCTATGGCTTGGGGTAAAGATGATCATGCCGCGCGGGTCGACCAAATTCTATGCTTATCGGTTTTATATATTTTGTTATCTTTTTCGTTCCTACTTTTAATCTTATTTTGCCTCTACTCTATCATATAAGTGCTTCGATTCATCCTGCTTAACTTGTTAGGAGATGCATAATGTGATTTATTTATTACTTTTATAATAACATATAAATTATACACTGTAAACTCCAATCATATATAGAGTTGACATATTTTTTTTATAAAAATAATAAAATTTGAGTAAGTGTGAAACAATATATTTAAATTTTTTTTCATAGTAGTTAAAACTAGAGAATTCCATAAAAACAAAATTAGAAAGAATTTTTAAAAAAAATTAAACCTCTTTTATTTAATTTTAATTTTTATTTTTTGATGTTAATTTTTAACTTAAATATCACGTAGTTCTCTAAAATTTAGAGGTAATATTAAATAAATTTATGATTTCAAAAATCCCTTTCCATAAAATTGATATCTAAGTTTTAATTAGATTTTTTTATTTAATTTATAATTTTTTTAGTTATAAATACAATTTATATTTAAATTAAATATATAATTATAAAAGGATAAATATTAAAGATTCTTTTATAATTATATATTTATTTTAAATATACAAATTTTTAAAAAATAAAATAATATAAATAAAATAAAAAGAATTTAATTAAAACTTAAATGACATTTTCAGGAATTTTATTAAAATTTTTTTATGAATTTGCTTGATATTATTATTAAATTTTAGAAAACCTGAATGTTATTTACCCAAATTTTTAAATTAAATTATGTTTTTAGCCTGTGCCCTCGCAGATGGCGGGTTCCGCCAAAAGAAGTGCCGAAGTAGTTTATATCCACGTTATTTCATTCTTTAACAGTTCGTCATCTTCTTCTTCTACTTCTTCTTCGTCGTCCCACCTTTTCGGGCTTCCATCAATGACTTCTTTTCCTTCTTTGTAAACCTAACGGTCCTCTCATCTTCTTCACAGCCTTACAGCTCGGCCGTCGGCTTCTTTATCTTCCTCTTCTAGGTTTCTCCTTTAAGCATCCTGCGAAGTGGAGGGCCTCTGATACCTTCTTCGATTCTTCGTTGTTCTGTTTGATCCGGCAGATGTGGAGCAGCGAAGTCAACGAAACCTTCCGCGGAGCTGGAGCGAAGGCGTAAGTTCCTCACTTTACTACCATTTTCTTCTTTCTGTCCTCTTTTTTTTGACTTCTTCGGGAACGAAGTCGGAGGAGAAACCGGTCCTGTTATGGTTTTCATTCCTAGACAACGATCTTCATTTAAAGAAGACAAATGTGAATATCCGGCCAGCTGAACGGGTCTCTATTTGTGTTTTTTCAGTGGAAAAAAATGATTTCTCTTTTTTCTTGCTTGAAGCTGCAATGAGATGAAACGAGACATGTAGTGTTTCGAATGAGTGACCGAAGAATTATGATGGAGAGACAAACTGCCTACATATGAGCCACCTATTTGCCTAACTAACTTTTACTTGATCTTCACATAGCCTGAAAAATTTCCTGGAATCTCCTTATACCCTAGCTGAACGGATTTTTATTTGTTGTGGGCACATACTTTTTTGTGTTTTCGGAGGAAAGAGGATTTATGAACTTAGTAAATGAAAATGAGGCATTTGATGTTTCGAATGAGTGACTGAAGAATCACGATGGAGAGACAAATGGATGAATTTCTAATTTCTAAACTTCTTATATTCCGTGCAATTTGGAATTGCCTCATGATCCTTCCATTTGTCTTCCAAAAAAAAAAACTCTACTAATTTTCATTTTTCTCCCAATTTTCAGAGGCTTAGAAATTTGGTGCATTGAAAATCTTCATCCAGTTTCTATTCCAAAATCGTCACATGAAGAATAGAGAATAGGAGAATACCCAAAGAAAAGGGAGAAAGCCCAGAATTCATTCATCAAAGTTTCTATAAGAGGTTTATTTATAAAATTCTAGTCGCAACTTAAGAAAATATAGGATAATTAAATAAATTGAAAACTACTAATAATCTCAACAATAATAACTTTCCTATCTAAAATCTCGAATAATTAGATTCCAATAAAGATGGATATTAAATATCTAAAAGTTAAATAAATTATCATCCTACTTTAATGATTCAAAAAATTAAATTCTCATTTTTTTTTTAAATCAGCTAGGCCTATCAAAAAAATTCTTATTTCAAATTATCAGAATATGAATCATCTTCTAGATTATCTTTATCCCCACAACAACATAGCTGAAAATTTATGATAGCATCATTTATAAATTAAAACTGAAGTGCATCCACAAACACTAGTACAATATATGCATTTTACGACACATTTATAACAGTGGTTAAAAAGAGAAACCGCTGTAAAATTTTTTCGACAAAACATTATACGGCTGTTGACAATGTGAACCGCTGTAGATACTTTTAGACGGCGGTTGCTTAAAAAGTCAGTACTTTAGAGGGCGGTTGGAAGCTTCAACCGCCCTGTATACCTCGGGTCGACCTGAAAAAATCCCCTTAGATGACCAAAGTTTCCGTTGAGGGTCGCTGCGGCAGGTCGACCTCGGGTCGACAACTGTAGACGGCGGTTGGCCAGACCAACTGCCGTCTAAGTGTACGACATTAGACGGCGGTTAGCTTAGTCAACCGCCGTCTGTACTTTAGACGGCGGTTGGAATGGCCAACCGCCGTCTAATGTACTACCGGGTCGACCTCAGGGCGACCTGAAAAAATCCCCAAGATGACCCAAAGTTTCTGTTGAGGGTCGCGGAGGCAGGTCGACCTCGGGTCGACCTGAGGTCGACCGCGGGTCGACCTGAGGTCGACCTGAAATTGGTACATATAGACGGCGGTTGGTTTTGCCAACCGCCGTCTAATGTATACCTTTAGACGGCGGTTGGCTTCGCCAACCGCCGTCTAAAGGCTTTATGTACACTTTGGTCTCTTCATTTTGCTCATTTGTTTCAAACGGAAAAACCCTAATCTTTCTAAGCTTTTTTCGCACGTCGCGACGCGAGGGTAGCTCGTCGCCGGTGGACTTCACCTAGCCGGATCAAGGTGCGCGCGTCGATCTCCTCTTCCATCTTCCTCTTTTTGAGCTGCCATTCTCTCAGACTTTCGCCGACGCCGGACATTCCACGCCGACGTCGGATCTAGGTGCATTCGCAGCCCTACTCCTTCGCCGACGTCGACTAAAGGTTTTATATACGCTCTTTGGACTTCATTTTGCTCATTTGTTTCAAACGGAAAAACCCTACTTCTACGCCGACGTCGGTCTACACCCTCACCAATGCTGGATCTAGCCTCATTGCGGCCCTACACCCTACCCGACGCCAGATCTAGGTGCATTCGCAGCCCTACTCCTTCGCCGACGCCGACTAAAGGGTTTATATACGCTCTTTGGACTTCATTTTGCTCATTTGTTTCAAACGGAAAAACCCTACTTCTACGCCGACGTCAGCCTACACCCTCATCAACACTGGATCTAGCCTCATTGCGGCCCTACACCCTACCCGATGCCAGATCTAGCCGCATTCGCGGCCCTACTCACTCGCCGACGTCGGCCGACCCCAGATCTAGCCTTATTCCCGGCCCTACACCCCCGTCGAAGTCGGATATAGCAAACTTCACCTTCTTCCACCATTTTTTTCTTCCCCTTCTTCCACCATGTTGACTTTGTTGATATTTGGACCGAAGCAACCTGGAAATAAAATAGATGTTTATCTTTCTCCACTTATAGATGATCTTAAAAAGTTATGGAAAGAAGGAGTGCAGACATATGATGCTTACCGGCTTAAGCTATTTACATTAAGGGCAGCACTTATATGGACTGTGAATGACTATCCAGCTTATGGTAATTTGGCGTGATGTAGTATTAAAGGTTATTATGCATGTGTTATTTGTGGTGATAAGACTAATGCACAGTATTTAAAACATGGAAGGAAATTATGTTACATGTGTCACAGAAAGTGATTGCCTCGAGATCATGTGTTTCGCAAAAAAAAGAAAGCTTTCGATGGTAATGTTGAGTTTGACAAGGCTCCACACCCACTTAATGAGAAAGAGTTGATACAAGTTTTGAGCACCATAGGTCAAGATCCTTCAAAAATAAATTGTTGGAAAAGAAGATCAATATTTTTTGACCTTGAGTATTGGGAATATTTGCATGTGCATCACAATTTAGATGTCATGCATATAGAAAAAAATATTTGTGAAAGTATTATTGGTATACTATTAAATGTCATTGGAAAAAGTAAAGATAGTATAAATGCACGATTAGACATGGTAAGTATGGGGATTCGACAGCAGCTTGCTCCTAAGGTCTATGGCAGTCGAGCATGTCTTCCACATGCATGTTATACATTCAAGAAAGAGGAGAAGAAGCGATTCTGTAAGATTTTGTATGAGTTAAAGGTGCCAGATGGTTATTCTTCAAACCTGAAAAGTCACGTAAATCTCAGAGAATTGAAATTAATTAATTTGAAATCGCATGATTGTCACGTGTTAATGCAACAATTGTTACCTGTTGCTATCAGAGGCAGTTTGGATAACTTCGGAGTGCAATAACGAGGTTATGTTTCTTCTTCAACTCTTTATGTGCTAAAACTGTAGATCCTCTCAAATTAGATGCACTTCAAGTTTGTATTATTGAAACAATTTGTGAGTTGGAGATATTCTTTTCACCTTTATTTTTTGATATTATGGTACACTTAACCGTTCATTTAGTAAGAGAGGTACAACTCTGTGGACCTGTTTTTTTGCGGTGGATGTATCCTTTCGAGCGATATATGAAAATACTCAAAGGATATGTTCGTAATCGTTACAGACCAGAAGCTTGTATAATTGAGAACTATGTCGTTGAAGAGGTTGTAGAATTTTGTAATGAATACTTACATAATATTAACCCAATTGGAATTCCTATTGATCATACTGCAGTTGACAAGTACGGAAGAGGCATTACATCAGGGAAGTCTCATGTTGTAGATATTAACATGTTAAGGCAGGCACATTTGTATGTTTTGCGTAATTCAGTGGTTATGGATTCATATATTGAAGAGCACAAAGAACAATTACGAAGTGAAAATCCTTTAAATGCACGAAATGAGATATGGATTCAGAATAAGCACATCAAAGAGTTCATTGAATGGTTTGGCTGTCGTATATCTACATTATTATGTGGAACAGAAAGTGCTAACATCAATAAATCATTGAAGTATTTAGCATTTTTACCAAATTACTGTGTGGTGAAGTACGATGGATATATTATCAATGGATATCGCTTTTTCACTAAAGAACGGGACAACAAACGAGTTGTTCAGAATAGCGAGGTTTCTTTAATTGCTCAAACAATACAAATATCAAGTTCAAAAGATAAAAATTCTCATATGGATGATTTGTGCTACTTTGGTATTATTGAAGAGATATGGGAACTTGATTATATTGGTTTTTGTATTCCATTATTCAAATGCTTATGGGTAGATAGTAATGGTGGGAGCAAAATTGACGAGATGGGCTTTACATTAGTCAATTTTAATCCGATTGGTCATAAAGATGATTGTTTCATTCTCGCAAACCAAGCTAAACAAGTTTTCTATGTTGAAAATCTTGCTAATCCACAGTGGTCAATCGTCCTCAATCATAAGCCAAAATTTATGATAGATGAAGACAATGATACTATTTATGAAGAGTTGTTCAGTTTTACAAATGAATTGCCTATGACTATGTATGATAATTTTGATGAGGCTCCTACCTACGTAATCGAAGGTGAAGATGATACTGAGTTAGTAAATAAATCTGGAAAGAAACGAAAAATGAATTACTAGAAATGCAAAGAATAGCAAATGGTAAATTTTTGTTATATTCGTATTATTTTTTTTTCTTCTGTAATTTTTCATTGATTAACATATGTTACTAATATAATTGCAGCTTAATGGCGGACCAATCATCCTCTACAAGCTCGAAAAAAAAAAGAGGCTTGACTCAATTGTTGAAATTGACAACAAATAAAAAGAATACTGAAAAATTAACAATTGAGATAGCCAATGGCTTACCAGTACCTGGGAGAAACACAGATCAGTTGATGAGTTATTTGGGAGTCGTAGTTCGACATAAAGCTCCTATCTCATGCATTAACTGGTGTGAAGTCCCAGAATCAAATAAACAGTTAATGTGGGAACAAATAACGGTAAGGTATTTTCTTTATTTTTTTGAAAAAGTATTTAAGTTAATATTTTTATTATTTTTTTCTTCAGAATACATTTGATGGAATAGATGAGCTGCATGACAAGTTATTTGTTCATATGAAAAAGATGTGGAGGACGTGGAAATCTTTTATGTACAAGAAATTTATCGAGGAGAAAGATGAAGAAGCTCGATATGTTATTCCTGAAGACTATAATTTCATCTCCCAACAGGATTGGAATTTATTTGTCAACTATCATATCTCTGAAGAATTTCAGGTAAATTTTCTTTTTTGAAGTCATGTGTATTATCTAAAATTAATAATTACATTATGATTTTAATATTTTATATAAAATAAAAGTCGCACAGCTGTAGAAAGGGCAAAGAGTCAGAAATACCAACTCACTACCTCAAGAAAGGGTTATGCAGGCTTGGAGTAGGAGATGGTAGATCGATATGCTAATATTTATTTTTTGTTTTTATTTACCATAAAATATGATTATTTATATTATCTTATATTTTGTAGCAAAAAGAAATTGGAACTGAGGATCCTATCCCTAGGTCAGACCTATGGAAAGCTGCACATAAAAGAAAGGATGGTCGTTATATCAATGTAGCCTGTGAAGAGCTTGGGACCAGGATTGTAAGTAATTTGAATTTTGCCCGCATACAAATTATAATATTTTAATATGTAGATTTAAAATTCTTTTATTTTTGTATAGGATGAGTTGGCCACACAGGCTACTCAAGGCACGATTCATCCTGAAGGTAGGAGTGATCTGTTTGCTTTAGCTTACGAAGAGCCAGAGCATCCTGGAAGAGTTAGAGTTGGGGGAAAATTTCAGACAATAACTTCTTTTTTTAAGGAGAATAGAAGAGGAAGATCGTCTAGTTCGGCCACTGCTGCTGATATTCAGCAGTTGAGAGCGGAGAACATTAAACAGCAGCAACATATCTCTCGCCTCGAGGAAGATATGATATTGTTGAAGGAAATAGTAATGAGAGGGTATGGATCTACCCAGGCAAGTCCTCTGGTGAGCGTATCAGGTTCTTTTATGTGAGGCAACCCAAGCTCACCTCTTGTATTAGTTGAGATATTATTTATATGTTATTTTCTAAATAAAATAGGATGGTCGTTATATTATGATTTTAGTTACATTTTATAAATTTATATCATAGGGAATGGCGTGCTTGATTGCTTGTGTTACTCCTAATAATGTGGTCGCCCATAGGAGAGTGGTGAATCCAGTTGCTCATGTTATACATACATTATCGATGGGCGATGGAACATGTACAGTCATTATTAATCATGTAATTGATGGGTCTGCTAGTCTCGTTTTTTCAATTGATGATAAAACAACAATTGGTGAAGCATTGGGATATATTATTCCTTGGCCCACATGGCTTATTTCTCATGATGATCAGGTATAATATTTTGTTTTATTAATGTTATAGTTTTAAAATTTTCTATATTATTAATTTTTTTTATTTTTTTTTAAGCGACTAAAAATTAAATCTACTGAAGCACGCTACGATGAAAAATTTCCAACAAGTCAAAACAAAAAAATTCAGGTAAATAATATTATTTATTATCATTGGCATACTTTTACATACATTTGTAATTTATAATTCTAATATATATAAATTACATACAGGAAAAAAAATATGTTCTTATGTCATTTTTAAATAAGATGTTAGAACATGCAATTCATGCATTGACTGATGAGGTGTTGATGTATATTCTTATTCCTGCCGACGTTTATGGGTATGACAAGCAATTATTATTTGATAAAAAAGAAATTTTGGAGTTTGACGCATTCGAAAAAATCGGTGAGTCAATGATAAGTGCTTACATCGGGTAAGTATATATATAC